>PVJA010024528.1:0-31751 GCA_004027025.1 Myocastor coypus | reverse complement strand
ATGATGATGGTGATGATGATGGTGATGATGATGATGGTGATGATGATGGTGATGATGGTGATGATGGTGGTGATGATGGTGATGATGTTATGCTGTTTTAGGATTTTTGCAGGGCAGTGCCTTTTTATTCAACATGGTATTAAAGTTTACCTGTCTGAACATAAGTAGCTACATAGCACTCATTTGATGCCATGTAACATCCTGTTCGTTGAGTGCTCCATACTAGCTACCTATCCATGCTCTTATTGCTGGCCTCTTGGACCGATTTTAACTGTGAACATTGTTATGTAGGGTTCCTGCTTCAGAAGCCTTTTTTTTTTTTTTTGGTGCATGTCCTAAGAAGGACACTGTACTCAGTTGTGAGATGTGCAAATGCTATTCTTGTAATGTAGTGGTTATTAGCCAAACCAATTATCAATTTCTTCTGCCAAGAACTCTGTGAGCACTTGCATGGTCCTCTCTCTGGTGGCATCAATCAACAAATGGGGTGGTGCTAAGCATGTTGTATTTGTGTCACTGCAAGGGAGAGGGATGGTATTGTACTGTGAGCTCGGTTTGAGCTTTTCTGACCACCAGTGAGCACGAGTTGTCTCACGTCACATGCACGCCCATTTGTTTATTTATTGTGGTTTTTTTTTTTTTTTTTTTTTTAGTGGAGGGTCTACACAGTGTTCAGGGTCTCACTACTAGATTGCACTCATAGTGATCCACCTGTTTACAGCCTCCCAAGGTACACACCACCATGCCCAGTCTCAGTTGCTGTGCCAGTATGCCCTGGGGTGTGGGGCTGGCACAGCAGGCCTGGAGATTGAACTCCTGGCCCCTGCACCTGCTTGGAGACACTTTAATCTGCTGAGCTATTTGGCTGGCCCTTATATACAAGTCCTTTGTAAAAGCCAGGTCTCAGCTTAAATGTATACTCCCATACTGGTCTTTAATTTTCTTTGCTCATTAATCCAAAGCAATCTCACAAACATTCTTTACTCTAGGTACCTGTGGCCAACTTTATTGTAATGAGGGCATTTTATCATTTTTCTCTTTCCCAAAAGGTGTCTCGTTTACACTTCAGATAGAAATACACATCTGGTGAATAAGCACCATAAAACAAGCAGCCAAAGAAGCTCAGAAATGGGCTGTCCCTTAGAAATCAGATCCCATTCATTATTTCCATAGTGATAGAAACCTAGTTGAAGTTCAGCAAAAGAAAAAGAGAAAAGGAGAAGAAAAAAGAAGAGCACTTGTGAGCTCATGCAATCAATAATTGAGCCAATAAGCAGATCAAGCCCCTAAAAGAAAGGCACAGGGCTCCTTCTCTCCTCTCTGCTCTCAGCTGTGCTTTTCTTCTTCCCATCCTTGTTTTCTCTTGCTGCAGGGAGCTTCTCCCATTCTGCCAAGGGAGGTGATACCGACAAGGCCAACTCTATCCTCATCAATACTTCAATTCTGTAGAGAAGTTCTCTCTCAATATTAATATAATAAAATGGGGAAATAATACTAAGTTTCATTTCTTGAAAATTTATTTTGTCCTTCTGGCTTTATGCTCTTTCCCATAGTAAGTTATGTGGTTCTATGAGGAAGGTGCTATCATGATCTCTGCTAGGAAGACCAAAATTTAACAAAACAATAAAAGACAATGACTCTATGTGGGTCATTGGCCCTGAGCTCCCCACCAGGCAGGCAGCGGGTCCTGCGGCTGGGCCAGCATCTGCCTCCTGTGTCCCTGAGACCCAGGGTCAGTTACCACTGCAGCCTACAGTGCCGCTGTCATTTGACAGATGAGGAAATGACCCTCATGTTTTCCAAACTTAAGAGCCATGACATGGGTTGGCAAAGATGCAAAGCTGAGTGCCTCTTGCTTCCTTCTCTGAACCAATCTGCCTTGCCGCAGAAAAAAGCACTTTCTTTTCCTCCCAAAGAAAAAGAGAAAAAATCCTCTCTGCCCCAAGCTCCAGGGGCCAAGCCGGAGAGTGCTGGCCTGCATTAACCATCAAGGGTTCTAGCACACACCCTGAGGAGCTTTCTCCTGGCTGCTGCCTTCAAGGGTCCAGAAGAGCATTAATGACTTCCCACTGCTTCCGTGGTGACAAGCACGAGGGCTGACCACCGAGTGCCCACGCACCAGTGGCGAGTGGCTGGGACTGTGCTTGTCTGAGCGGGCTCCCGGTACATTACCGCTCTTGTCACTTACTATGCTGGATGGACCAGGCTTCCTAGCAGCACACTAGATTGAATTTCCATAAAAATGGATCATTCTTCCTCAGCTTGTCAGAAGCCTTGCTTGAAGCGAGCGGTGAATACAATCTGCTGTGTACATGAGAATTTCCCCTTGATGCACATGGTACTTGATAAAACCTTGGATTCACTCCCCAACTCCACACACACATTCTCTCCTCTGACCTCCACGTTTGTTTTTCTTGCTACTGAAATGAACCCTTGTCTTTCATGCAGGCAGGTGCTAGTGCCTCTTTTTGTATGCTGGGTCCAGGAGTTCTGAGGCATGAATACCTCCCTCATAATTGAGTTCTGCAGAGTCCTACAAATCCCTATCATGAAAGACCTCTTCCCAACTTGCTGCTGGGCTGAGAGAATCCTATCCTGGGAGGAACAGGGATTATTTGTGTGCAGCAGTGTGAAAAGAACCCAGGGGTCTGATTTCTAATGCTGGTGCTGGTGTGGCTCTCTCCCTACCTGTGCTCTCTAAGCTTCTGACTTTCATCTGTGCAGTGGAGACCCTGACCCTTAGAGTACAAAAAATCTGAGGCACGTAGCGAGGCTCTGTACAGAGCAATGACAGGTTTGTAAATTTTATGTGTCAGAGTGGCGTTAAGAAATGCATAGCATATTATACTCCTTCTTTAGTGTGAGCCAAGGAACGCTTTCCAAAGGAAAACTACTTGAAAATATTCTGATTTACAGACTGGGTTCTATGCTTTTTCCTTCTGAACCCTGTACATTGTTATGCTTTGGTGCGAGTGTAAGGATGCCTGCAAAATGCACATGCTTGAAATTAAGAGGCAGCGTCTGTGCAAGACGAATGAGCCTTAAGGACGCTGCCTTCCTGAACAGGATTCATGCATCTCTGCCAAGATTTCAGAGACCTGTCTGGTCTTAGCATCCCTTGCACTACGCGGGGACACAGTGCTACCTCCTGTCCTCATCAGAGCACCTAGCCACTAGGGGCCACAGGAGAAGCAGGGAGCAGCTTCTCCCTTCCGTGTGGCTTGCTTGACTCCAGGACAACCAGACAGTGCCAACGATAAGCAGTGGGCCCACATCAGACACTGACCCTGCTACAGATTGATCCTGGACTTCAACCTCCAGGACACGAGAATTGAGTCTCAATTATTTATAAATTACCAGTCTGGGATATGTTATAGCAGCACAAATAACCTAAAAAATGTTATATTCCTCCAAGAGGAGGCCTTCTAAGAACATCCTTTGCTTCAGATACTAATATTAGTGGTATCATTTTTTAAAAGAAGTCATTATTTGGCTGGGAGGTGAGCATTTAGCATTAGACTGCTTTCTTCACATAATATAAGATCTGTGAAAGTAGCCAGTGGAAAGATTTATGGCTGAAGGTATCTCATGGGAAGATTTACTCTGAAAGTGCAGAGTTGGGCAGATGCTGACGAAGTCACATTCCTGATTGTGAGAAAGAACTCTGCTTGTTTTAAGAGAGTTTTCAGCACAAATAAAGCCATATTCCACATGGGGCAACAACAGTATTCTAAGCTTCAGCTTTATTTTATATGGTAGCACTCACAGGAGAGCTTGCCCCTGGCCAGTTTATTAGGATGCAGCAAACATTGTGGAAAGCTTGGCTTCCATCCATCCATCCAACATCAGATACTTCCTGATTCCTTCCTGTGTGTGAGGGCTTCCGGTGTGTGAGGGCTTGAGGTGGACAGCAACCAAGGTGCTGTCCCTGTTCATCTGGAGATTTGATCGAGTTGATCATGAGTCCCTATGAAGTTTGCATCCTGATTTCTGAAAAATTATTGATACTACATCACATAGTGAGAAGGTTGTTGCAGACATGGCTAAGTTTAAGGTCTTGAAGCATGCAGAAGGTTTTACATTACCCAGCAGACCTTGCACAGCACAGGGCCCCTTAGTAGACATAGGTGTGAGGTAAGAGTCCCTGAAGACATGATGATGGAAGCAATCGATGGAATGCTTTGGGCAAAGGGCCACAGCCAGGAAATGCAGGCAGCTTCTGGAAGTTGAAAAGCTAAGGGTTCTCCCAAAGGAGCACAATCCCTTAGACATCTCAATTTTAAGCTTTTCTTCCCTCAGAACTGTAAAAGAATGACTTGTGTATTGTTCTAGGCCCCTAATTTTGTGGCAGTCGGTTGTAGCATGAATAGGAAACCAATATTGTATTTCAAGTGGTAGTAACAGATTGTAAGATAGCACATCATTATTTCTCCAGAGGGATGCTACCACTATCTGAGGAAGGTAACTTCCCTCATGCAGATGCATCCAGGCTGCACAGGTCGTTGAGCATCTTTTAGCTGCATCCACCAAATGCCCGTGTGACCTTTCATCATGACGCCGCTCAAAACCGTCTCCTCTGTTACCAAGCAGTCCCCTCCGGTAGCAGTATTGTTCTGGCTGAGGGACACTGCTTTGGATTACATGAAGTTGTAAGAAGACCTTGAAATGCAGTGACACAGTACAGAGAGCTGAAGTCCTAAGGCTGCTATGCTCTGTGTGTCCAGGAAGGGAGGGTCTGCCTCTCTAGGAAGCAAGGCCGGAGTTGAGGCACAAAGGAAGCAGGTGTGTGCGGCTCCGGGCTGGTATCACAGATACAGAAAGATGTCTGTGTATGTGAAATTCCTGAGGTGTAAAGATATTTCGTTGTTGTTGTTGTTGGAAGAATGGATATAAAGAAGTGCAGATTGCCTAAGGCAAGGATAGCACAATGGAACATAGGACCAGGGAGGAGGTAGGGCCTTGCATGTAGGGCTGCCATGCTAAGGGCTGTGGATTTCATTCTAAGAGGCAAACTAATAACCAGAGTCACAAGAGGAGTTAGAAGCAAGCTTTGAGAAACTTGGAAAACTTGGCAATGTTTTAGAAAAGATCAGAGAAGTTGGTATGTATGATGAAAGTGATCCCATCGTCCCTGAAAAGCACGCTAATTCCATTTATTCTCTGGCTATTTTGCTTTCAAGTGAAAAAATTACAGCAGATTGTAGGCAGAGTTAAGCTTGAGGAAAAAGGTAGAGTAGAAGAAAGGCAAAAGGAAAGAAGAAAGAAAAGAAAGGGTATAGTAATTGTGTAATTGTGTCTTAGTTACTCTTCTGCTGTTGCTGGGACAAATACCCTGGCGCTCAAAATGAAGGAAGGAAAGGTTTATTTAGCTCACAGTTACTGGAGGTTTTGGTCCATACTCAGCCGGCTCCAAGGCAGAGGGTAGCTGCTCATGGCAGCGGAAGACAGCAACACAGCAAGAGCAAAAGGGAGGAGTAGCAGCAACAGAGAGGCGAGTCCGTCTCCCTTACGTTTGCATTCAGGGATCCAGGCTGGGTGCAATAGTCACACCCACTCATCCAGCGGCGCTCACACCCACACACCCAGCGGCGCTCACAGCCACGCATCCAGCGGTGCTCACACCCACTCATCCAGTGGCACTCACACCCACACACCCAGCGGCGCTCACACCCACACACCCAGTGGCGCTCACACCCACACACCCAGCGGCGCTCACACCCATAATCCCAGCGGCACTCACACTCATAATCCCAGTGGATTATGAGTTAATCAAACAGTCTAGAAGTCCCCCTACCCCATGACTGCATGAGGCTTTTAGGGGGATAACTAGACATAAACCATAACAACTTACTATTGTTTTATTTTAAAACTAAGTTATGATGTTGCTGGGGACATTTTCTTATTTTGCCATTTGCAAAGTTTCGTTTGCTTCTCTTGTCTCAGCGTAGTTCACCTGAACCTTGTAAAAGAGGTAGCGATTATTTCCATTGCTGGTAGAAGAAGCTCCTGACCAAGAAGAAACCCCAGACACACGCCTGCGTATTGATGGATGTGCATGTGACATCTGGATCCATAACCCTAACCTCAGGCCTGTTTGTGGTGTGGTGGGGTCACCTCTTCACAACAAAGATCTTTACTTTGAAAGATGTGCTTCTTTCAAACTTGACACTTTCAAAAACGCCTTCTCAAATTGCTCCAAAAGTAATGGAACCCAAGCCAAGGCTCAGGGCTTCTGTGAGGCCTGGGGCAGCAGCAGCAAAGCTTTTTTTTTTTTTAAAGCAGTGAGAACTTTATTACTACTCTAGACAGAATCCTTAAAGGGGTTTACTTGCACAGTCTCAATGCTGGCATGAAAGTGCCTTCCAAGGTAAAATAATAAAGCATTGCTACAACTTAGGCAAAACTTAAATGTTAAGTGATTTCACATAAGGCAAAAATAATTACTGGAGATATGAGGTTTACAAATCTATCAAGATATCCCATTTACTATAAAGTTCATTTTCCACTTCTTACGTAGTCAGTCCTCACACACCTTTTTCGTACATTTCAGAAAACCACTTCATCAATTTTTGCCTTTCTGGGGGCCTCGGAGATAGCTCAGGAGCACAGATGCCTGCCTGGTAAGCACAAGGTCCTAAGTTCAATTCTCAGTCCCCACCCCCGAACCCCCCAAAAATGGACCTTTCTACTTTTGTATCTCATAGAAATGACCCACTTAACATGACTCAGTGTAAATATCTATTTTTAAGACTAAAATTTACTCCCAAATAGTTTAAGACTGTCTTCCAGAAACATTATCTAGTTTTCACAGCATAGTGTAAAAAGCCACTAGATCTTTTAGAAATAGGTGCAGTGTTTAAGAAACTAATTATTTCCTCTCCTGCTCCAAATAAACTCTGCCCTGTATTAGTGCGATGAAAGTCCATCTCTAAGATATCTCACTCTGCGCCAAGTGTTCTTGCCGAAGTGGTGCAGCACCTCACAAGCCTTTTCATTCCGGGGCTTCCTTTCCATCTGCCCTCGTTTGCTGAACTTGTTTGTATGTGCAGTTGAGATGCTGTGTTTACTGCATGCTCCTCCATTTTATTTATTCTTATTTTTTTAAAAGTGTATTTAGGGCCTGGCGGGATGGCTCAGCTGTTTAAGGCGCCTGTTTAGAAAGCTTAGGCAGCTGCAGGGACCGCGGTTCGATCCCCGGTACCACATGCTGCGCCAGCCCTGACCTCAGGGCAGGCTGAGCTGGCCATAAAAATAAATAAACAAAAGTTCTGAAACAAGAAAATAAATAAAATAAATAAAAAAAATTTTTAGAAAGTGTATTTAGCACAGGGTTTAGAGGGTGTTCAGGGTCTCTCTAGTAGGTTGGATTCATACTGATCTGCCTGTTTACAGCCTCACAGGCACTGGGATTACAGGTGTGTGCCACCACGCCCAGACTCAATCATGGGCACGCGGCATGCCGGGGATTGAACCCCAGTCCCTGCATCTGCCTAAGACTCCTGCATTCTTAGGCAGGTAATTTTCTTAGCTGTGATCCAAACTCTAGGCACATCTACGGAAGGAAATATTTTGCTGCGTTAACCATATCTTCACATTGGTACGAGATAGGATCATATGGCTCACTTGATAGGGCTGGGATATGCTTCTGTAGCTGCATTAATTCTGCACAGCTTATCGTTGTACATTATATTACTCGGCTAGTAGAAAATTAAAGTGAAAAAAAAAAAAAAAAAAAAACTACCAGGAGCTACTCCTAGCCAAGATTTGAAGATGCCCCTAGTCATGGGAACAAGTTTGCAGGTGCAGGAAAACTGCCTCCACCAAGCCGAGTCAGCGAACACCCACAAAACCTCATCACTACCTTCTTTACCTCTCCCCCAAATTTGAATTCTGCCCTCATTTCCCTTAAAGCCTAGATTGCTGCAAAAAGATATTAATGAACATCTGCCTCATATTCGACAGCTTACTCTGTTATCTCATGGGAGATAGTAGACTGCTATGGCATTGTGCTCATTCTAGGGATGAGCACACTGGCTCAGAGCAGTGAAACCAGTGTGCCTGAGCTGTCGCAGTTCTGGCCAGGCCGCTGCAGCCTGGGAAGGAGGCCCTTTGGCTTTGCTGACTGGACTTGCTCTGGGCTTCTGCTGCTGGGGCTCTCACGCTTGACTCAAGAGCCTTGGGAAGAGGTTGGCCTAAATATTATCAAGGCCCCTACGTCAGCCTTACCTCAGCTGCCATTCTGAAGCACAGCTCCCGTGCAGATCGCCCAGGATGGGAGTGGCTGTGACACTGAGCCAGCGAAGAGAACAAAATGGATGTAGCACAAGGCAGAAACGAGGGGTGCAGCTGTGTGCTGTTGTTTGAGTGGCGACAGCGCGCTAGGTGTGGTGCCCCATGCTTGGGAATATCATTCCCCTGACACATGGATGAGCCAGCTGAGGCTTAGGAAGGTGAGACCGACCCAAAATTAGTAGCTGGCCGGCTGGCTTCCAAGGTCTGACCTGACTCCCACGGCTGATGTCTCAGTGGCCCCATTGCAGCTGCTGAGGAGGTGGGGAGCAGTTGAGGCTGTGTCCCACAACTCAGGGCTTACTCCTTATGGCTTCCTCTTGGCATCTCACTCCCCTATCTAAGTGGTTACCGGGACAGACAGTGAGGTGTGCTTTGTACCTGGAGGTGCTCATTGCAAATGGCAGTGGTGTCAAAACCTGTTCCAGGCCTCAGACTGCCCTAACACCAGGCAGGAGCTTTATTGAGCTATTAACCTGACCCAAGTGGAAGGTAGCTCCACAGTTGCTATTAACACCGGGTTGTCCTTTGGATACACACACCTACTTACTTTGCTTTCTAGAGCCCAAAGGGAAAACAGATACACATGCAGACAGATTTATTGCAGTTCAGTTTAATAAAAATGTCAGCAAATAAATGCACATTTAGCAGGGAAATAAATATCAGTGATGAGGAAAGTTGACAGCTGAGTGGGTTGTAAGAAATTAACATTAAATGGTTTGGGTTGACAGTGACTATAAAACAAAACTGTACCTTGGAGACATCTCGAAACAATTTAACAAATGTGTGCTTTGAACATGGGAGGGAGTGAATGATCGCAGGTGGCTGTGACGTGGGACAGGCCCACAGAGCCCTGGCGACCAGTTGTTTACATCCTGTCCCACACATCTGCAGAGTGACGCTTAGTGCAAACCAGGAACAATGATCTGAGGATTGTTTTCCTGAGTCCAGCGGGCTTCACTTGCCACATGGGGCTCTTCTATAAATTCTCGTGAAGAATGAATAAATACAAAACTTCCTCTTCACGCAGTCTGCCTTTATAATCATCTGGCGCAGTGAAACTAGCACAGCTTGCCATGCAGGGCAGGCCCGGAGGTCTCTTCTGCTATTGCAGCTTTTCTTGCTGGGTGACCTTGGCGATGATTTCCAAAGCTTTCTGATCCTCACCCAGAGAACTAAGATAACCTGGAGAGAATAAAGTTATTGTGAGCATCCTGAGCACCTACTCTAGGGCCTCATGTGGTGAAGAAACACACAACTTCAACAAATACTTGAATATTTCCGTCACGGGAATATTTTTGTTGTTGTTGTTGTTGTTTTTTTAAAGGTTAAGAGCAGAATATTATATTGGGGGAAAGAAAGCTTCTGTCTGAGAGAGGGACAGAGAGGGGACCTGAATGGGTTGCCCCAGCAGTGGAGTACAGTTTGGGTCCTGCCAGATAAATTACCTTTTGAATTAAAGATTTGTTTTCATTAGGTCACTTGGCTCTAGCAATAGATGGCCCCTTCCGTCTGTTACCTAGGTACAGGTAACAGGGGGTAAATGGGATCAATCCTGAAGTGATGTGGCCAGCTAGGCAGAGGAAAGGTGGCGAGGAAGCAGTGTGGGAAGGTGGGAGTCTGGAGAGAAAGACTATGCAAATCTCCACCAGTAGATAACGTGGGTGCAGAGTTGCTGGATTGAGGAAATAAAAGCAATAGATGCCCATTTAAATGTAAATTTCAGATAAATAATACATGGTCCAGGAAGGACCCCATGTAAAATATCCCCAGGTGTATATACCATGCCACTCATTATCTGAAATTCAAATGTAACTGGCTAGCTTTTCTTTTATCTGCAATCCCTCAGTTTGGGTCAGGACTGGAGGAAGTTCACCCATGTGCCTGCAGGTAGACTGCTAATCTCAGGGACAAGAGGCCACGTAAAAGCCAGGGCAGGCCCAGGGGTCCCTAAGCAGGGTGACCAAGTTGGAGCAGGGTGAGCCAGGGAGGGAAGGGTCACCAGATTGGATCACAGGTGGCCCTGGAGGCTGATGCCTCTCTGCCTGCTGAATGCTTCAGCTTTGACTCTTGAGTGACGTGGGGAGACTGCTCGCGTGAAGCAGTGATGAATGCAACTGTGTGTGGCTACTGACCAGGAGTTGATGCTGGAGGGGTGAAGTCATTGACGTCCTGTTGGCAAGAGGCCATGGCGACCCAGAGCAATGAGGGTGCCGTGGCAGGAACAGGGCGCTGGTGCAAAATATCAATAAGGTAGAGCCACAAAGCAGGGTCAAGGGAAACGAGCGTGAAAGATGCTCATAAGATGTGTGGCTTGCTGGGCGTGGTGGTGCACGCCTGTAATCCCAGAGGCTGAGGTAGGAGGATGGGTGCCAGTTCTAGACCAGCCTGGGCTACCAAGTAAGCTGAAGGGCCGCCTGGGCTGCAAAGTGAGACCCTGTTCTGTTTGGACACGGTAGGCTGGAGATATCCTGACAGAGCTGTTTGCAGGTCCTGGAATGTGAGTCTGAGCTTATCTGGGAAGGAGAAGTACATCTGGATGAGGCAGTGAGTGGAGTAAAAGACAAACTGCAAATGCTGCACTGCAAACTCATACCTTGTGAAGCTATGATAGGATTCTCAAAGCATTGCCTTCCCCAGGGAGCCGAGGGAGCCTCCTTTGGGACGCCTGGTAGTTTTGAGGACTATCAGTCAGTTGTACGCCTCGGCTCTCCCTAGGGGTCCGTCTCCCACTTCCTTCACCTTTAGCGGGAGGTTTTGCTTAGGGCAGTGGTTCTCAACCTTTCTCATGCCGTGACCCCGCAATACAGTTCCTCATGTTGCAGTGACCCCAAACCAAAAAATAATTTTGGTGGCTACTTCAAAACTGTAATTTTGCTACAGTTATGACTCAGAATGTAAATACCTGATGCGCATTATGTATTGTCATTGCTACAAATCAAACATAATTTAAACATAGTGATTAATCACAAAACATTATTTAATTGTATGTTGAGAAATATTTATTACTAATTCCAATAAATAACATTTCACCATGGCATAGCATGGGTTTAAATATGTATTTTCCGATGGCTGTAGGTGACACCTGTGTTTTGGTCATTCGACCCCTGCCGGGGTCACAACCCACATGTTGAGAACCGCTGGTTTATGGGTAAGAGTGCCACCCAATAAGGTGGCCACACATGCCCTGCTGGAGGATTTAACCCTGATGGAATGGGCAAGGTGGAATCTTCCAGGCTCCTTCATAGTGAACTTGCTGCTTTCTCCTTCCTATATTCTTCTTTTCAGATGTAATTTTCCTAGTCCTGCCCACACTCAAAAATGGGAAAGGACTAAGCTCATCCTCTTAAAGCTTAACAACAACAATGATATAATGCCACCTACCTATACTATTTGGAATTCTTCTGTAAGAAAGTTGGAGGGAGTGAGAGACAGAGACAGAGATAGAGACAGACAGAGAGAGACAGAGTGAGAGGGAGAGGGAAATGGAGAGGAAAAGGCAGGAGAGGAACCCAGACCATGTGGTACAGGGGAACGAACCCAGGGGCTTTTGCTGAGTGACGTCTCCAGTCCTTTTTTATCTTTTCATATTTTTATTTAGAGATACAGTCCTTGTAAGTCACTGAGCTCCACAGGTTCAGCTCAGACTTATAATCCTTTGCCCCAGACAGGTATAATGAAAATTTGTTCCTAATTCATTCATTCAGTTATTTATGAGCTCAAGTGAATAGAGCCTTGTATACAATTACTTGGTACTTTGGTTGCAGTACCCAATGCCAGGATATTTGTTTGTTGGCTCAGATTCCTCTGGCTGGGTCATTTGTAGCTCTGTGGGGTTGGATCCTTGTGTATTTGACATGCCTCTGGGCTTTTGTTCTTTTTGGTCCATCTTTAATTTCAGGCATTGCAATGTGCTCCATACTTATTTTGCGCCTTCCACATAAGGAACAACCACTTCTCCAAGGTGTCTTGCCTCCTTCTCTTGCAAATTGTTAGGAAAAACAAGATCTGGATAATGAGCATCAAAAGACAAAGGACTGGAATCATGCTGTCTATTCCCTTGGGAGGCCTGGTGACCCACCAGCACCAGCTGTGTATTACCCAAGCGATGCCAGCAGAGGTCACCAAGTGACTGGGCTGGGCGTGTGACGGCCTTGACAAGCTGGGGGTTAGGACAGCCTCCCATCCTTCAAGTTGGAGAAGCAGACAGAATCACCTCCAGGCAGCCTCGTTTGGAAAGCAATGGGACATTTCTCTTCTTTCCGTTTAATTTCAAATGATCCTGCTTTGTATCTACAGGGTGTCTGAAACTTCTCCTCTGAAGTAGCAGTCATGCTTCATTTCATGGAAAGTTGTCTCTTATTTCAATGTAAAGTTTAGCTATTTCCCTTGCTTTCATTGGTGTTGGAGTTGGTCATCGTACAGTTGGAGCTGGCTGGATGATTCCTTTAGTCATTCACTGGACTCGCACCATGTGTGGCTGAACTGGACCTTAGCTTTCCTCTAGCATTAAGGCTTTGTCCTGCGAGTCACCAGACACCTCGGGATGTTCCTCACAGGGTCTGCAGTGCATTTTCCAGGGTACAGATCTTGCCCTCCTCATGACGCCCACGCTGGTAGCTGAGCCACCCCAGGGGGCAGAGACCCTTCAGAGCAAAGAATGCCTATGATGAGCGGGACGCAATGCTACGCTTGGCAGATGAGATTCTGGACCTGCGGGAGTCTCTAGCCGTCACCGCCTCAGGGACCAGAGAGAGTAATTAGGACTAACTGCTTTGGGAAGGCTGATTTTTATTTTCTAAGAGCCCTGGCACTCCAACGCAGTGCTGAATTTGGTGACCTGTCATAAGCTAATTTTCCAGCAGTGAGACGGGGTTGTGCTGAGTCATCTTCGTGTACTCACTTGGGGCTTCTTGAAATTAATAGTAGGGAGCTGTGAGAGAGCTGCTGGGGCTTAGAGTGTTCTGTTACTATCGTCACTGTGGCTGCCATTAATGATTGCAGCAAGCACTGAAAAGTGCCTACTATGTGCATGTGCTTGCGTGCACACACCCACTGGCTTCTCACCAACAGCACATGACATTGGTGCTATTTTTTTCACTATTTTATAGGTAGGAAAGCTGAGGGACAGAAAGGTCATCTACCTGGTCCAACGCCTCCCAGTCATTAAGTGAAAAGGATGAAATTTTATCCTCAGGCAGTCGAATCCCAACTTGGTTCTTAACTCTGTGCTGTGCTGCTGACTCAAATGGCCCCTCCTCCGCCACCTCTGCATAGCACCACCTTCCCTCATCCAGCCCCTTCCTGTCCCTAGGATCCTGCATCCTAAGATACTGCCCAGCTATGTTGAGTTTTCCAAGGCCACATTCATGCTCCCCTGCTGGAAACTACCCATGACCTCTGTGAGATCTTTCTTTTTGGCTTCTCTTTCCCCAGTTTAATCATAATTGCCCTTAGGAAATCATATTTTGATCCGTTATGATTAAATTCTGCGTGGGAGGGGTTAGTCACATCTTCAAATAGGATTATACAGTAGTACAAAGAAGTGGTAGCATAGGCTTCAATAAAAGATAAGTAATAATAAAAACAACCGTTTCACTTGGCATAATGTCAGTGCTCAACACATACAGCAGTCCATGTTCTTTGTGCTTCTTTGTGCCTCGTATTGTGCTAAAAGTTTTGCATCGATAGTTCCAATTTTCTTAGTAAGCCTAGAATAATAACACAGTTCTCTTTGCTCATGGACACTGAGGGCAGAGGAGTTTGCCCCAAATCATAAGATTGGAGTGTCTGGAATTTGTTTGCAACAGGGTTTGTAAAAGCCTTCTCTCTTCTTTTGATCCCTTGGTAGTGGGGATTGCACTAAGCTATAATGCTCTACTCTTTTATTCTGAGACAAGCCCTTACTACTGAGTTGTTAAATTGGTCAGGTCAGGTTTGAATTTGTGATCCTCCTGCCTCGGCCTCCCAGAATGCTAGAAGAACAGTGTGGCAAGCCTGGCAAAACTTCACTATTGAGCTCAACGCTGTACTGGCTACAGTGCTTATTAAATGATACCACACCTCCAGACTCAGCTGCCTATAACTCAGTGTTCTTGCAAAAGTTCTACTACAGAAGGAACTCTTAACGTACTTTGCCTCTTATGCATTATGGGTCAATACTTGTATAAAGTACAATAACCTTGAATGTCATGATGAACACCTGGAGATTGTCCAAGTCTCTGAATGTTTTCTTGTAATTTCTAGACTTACCACAGGCCTGGTAACCAAGTTTATGGACTGATACCAGTCTATAGACAATGCTTTGAATAGTATTTAGTGTAATAGCATCTTTGTTAGTAATAAGATTCCTTAAATGTATGTGTCAACACAACTGAATTTTTATTTCTTTGTGCAGTTTGACTTAGATTCTTTGCTCTACCAGTCACTGAAGCCATAGAGGCAGCCAAAATCCCTGCAACTCTGTACTTGAGTCTCAGCCTACTTGTCCTGCCTGTGTGATCATAGCGACTGAACTTCTCGGAGCCTCTGTTTTGACATGAACGTAAAGAGGTCAGTGATGTTTACGTGGGGCGCTGGCTGGGGAGTCAGTGGTCCAGGATGCAGGGTAGATAGTGGGCGCTCAATTAAGTGTCCTCCCTCGCTCCTCCACTGCAGCCCACGGTAGTCTAACCATGGCCATGTCAAGATGCCAATGCACATCGGGGGGCCGGAAGCCCTCTGTACCTTATTACCCATGTGCTAATGAGAGTCTGGCTAGTGCTAGAGGGCTTGCGATCACAGGGAAATTGCATTTATCCACCAAGTCCCCTGAAGCACGGCTATGGGGATGGGGCAGCCCCGGGAACTTGAAAGGAGTTCTCTTTCAACAGCAGTTTCCCATCTGGCAGAGCAATTCATTAGACTTGGGGAGGTCGACCCTGCTCTGACCCTCCCACCTCCCTAGAGCCAGCTGCCCCGGGCTCACCCAGAGAGGGCACAGCTCTGAGCGGCTGCATGGTGGATAAAGATTGATGTTGAAATATTAATTTAGAGTCAGCACTGCTGATGTTAGCTAAACGGGCACCCCTTTTAACCCTTGGGGTCAGTTGGAGTGTAAGTCTTCTCAGCTCCCTTCCTGGAGGTGGAGGAGCGAGTCGTTCCTGGAGGGTGAGCTTGGCAGGTGCCTCTGAGAAGCAAGAGGTTAATGCAGATCGAGGACGGGGACAGCCTTGTTGGGCCACCTGGCGGCTAATTTTCTTGAGATGAGAGCCTCAGGGATCCACTCACCTTTTAAAACCCGAGGGACAGAACTGACAAAGAGGTCAGACTCTGGAGTCAGGGTCCAGTGTGCCTCCTGATATTACCACTTCAGAGCAGTGGGGTGGGAGGCAAGCTGCTTTGCCTCTCTGAGTCCTGGCGTCCTTGTCTGTACAATAGGAACACCGATGCTTCCAGAGCTGAGCGTGATACTGTAGGCCTGTAGTCTAAGCCCTGGAAGGCTGAGGCAGGAAGATTGTCTGAGTCTGTGTTCCACATCCCATCAAACAAACAGAGAAGCTTACATCATGGATTACACATTGTAGATTAATTTTATGCAGATACGTATTATTTGTTCTGATTCTTCATAAAAAAAATGTGTTTTGAGATTTCAATTTGTGCCTCACTTGTCACAGTTTTTCTTTACGTCTGGCGTCTAGGCATAGATTGAGATGGGCAGCAAAAATAGACAGGTCTCCTGGCCCTGATGGAGGTCGCAGTGAAGTGAGAGAGACAGACCCAGGTCCGGCCACCCTGGGAAAGGATGTCCACGCCACAGCCAGAAAGAGGCAGCTCAGATTATGGAGGAGGAGAGGGTGGGGCCTAGGAAAGGGCCTCCTAGCGGGTGGATTTGGTCTGGAGGTCGAGGCAGGCTTCCAGCAGCAGCTGACCTGAGCTCTGATTTGTGAGAAGACGCTGAGGGAAACCAGAGAGCACGGCATGGTGGAAGACGAGGGGCCATGTGCGGAGTCTCCACAGAGCCAGCTGTGTGTGGGCCGGCGAGCAATGGAGTCCCAGGGAGAGGTGTTGGCCAGGGAGGGTGTGTCGTCGTCACCGTCATGGCGTCATAGCGAGGAGGAGCTGCATTTCAAGCAGATGGGTTGGGCCAGGGAAGCGAAGTCCCTGTCCAGGAGCCTGTGGTGCTGCGGAGAGAGCTGTGCTCACAGGGGAGAGGCCAGGGCCTGTGCGCTCTTCTGGTTCTGCCACAGCGGTTCTTTTGCCCGCCCGGGCTCTCCAGCTTGGCGCCTCTCTGTGCAGCCCTTTCTGCGCCCTTGCCCCTCACCCTCCACCTTGCCTTCGGTCCCCGAGCTGTGCCTCCTCCAGGGTCTCATTCAGCCCCGTAGACATTCCTCTCACCCTCTCTCATCTTTCTGCTCTCTGTCAGAGCAAAGCAAAGGCCTGCCTCACCCGACCAAAGAGTCGGGGCCAGTGAGGACAGCCACCGCTGGGGCAGTGCCTTAGCACCATGCGAGACCGTTTTTGCATTTGCTCCCTTTAGCTGTTGATTAAGAGCCCATATGGTAGCAGGGCAAGAATTATTAACCCCATTTTTCTGGATAAGAAAACCATTTTGGGAAAGCTGGGATGGCCTTGAAGTTGGTACACAGCTCATAGGGCTCACAATCTAGGTTGGCTTCTGAATTTCAAATCCCTTGGTCTTTTTCTTTTCTGCTTTCCGTATTCTCTTAGGGTTCATGGTGATTGTGTCTTTGTTTGTCACGCTGAACATAAAGCAGGGACTGTGGTGAGACCTCAGCTGGTAGCTTCATGGGCCTCATTGAAATCTCCTCCTCCAGCCCCAGATGTGCTAGATGTGCTACTGTCCCCTTGCTGGACAACCCTGCTCTGCACTTTCTCACCAGAGCTTACGTCTTACTTTCTAGAACTGAATGAAGTTGAGCTCATTATTCCACATCTGCTCTATTTTTCTGCTTTTTTTCTTTCACTCACCATCATCATTCTGAGATCCATCCAGGCCGCTGTGGGCATGAATTGTCATCCCTCTTTACTCTTGTCAGCTTCCCATGGTCCCTCTGTGTGGCCATGGGTGACTCAGCCATCTGATAAATAAGCACTGAACTGGCAGAGCTGCTGTGAAGATAGGTGAATAAGTGCTTGCCTTTTGATTTATATCTTTGATTTTTCTTCTTCATTGAATAAATACCTGGGAGGTAAATGATTACATGACATTAGTAGGTGCATGTTTATCCTTTTCACTGGAATGGAATGATCACGTTTTCTGCGATTGTATGTTATGGTCTAGGGCCGAAAGAAATGACGAGAAGTCCCGATGAATGTAGCTTCGGAGGTCTCACTCAGATCTGTCTCTCTCGAAGTGCGCCCAGAGCTCCGGAAGCATTTCCTTTTTTATTTAGGACTGTAACCTCTGTTGACCTTCACTATTTGATTAATGCTAGGTTCACACAATTGTTAAATAAAAGAAATACAAGGAGGGGGGGAGATAATCAGCAGCATCTCAAGTAAGGGTGGAGACATCAATCAGGACAAGTTGTTACCCTCCTTTTCAAATCCCAGTTTTCTAAGTAACAGATTACAGCCCACCTTAAGCTTTGTTTAGGGTTCTTCGCTTCTTTAAGATGCTAGTTTCTTATCTCTGCACTCTGCACTTCTTTTACAGTTAGACATCCCAGGAGGAGCATAGTGGTATCTCACTGTGGCCTCATTTTGCATTTTTTGACCATCTCTCAAATGAATAAAGATGTAGTTTTAAAAGTGTTCCTGCTTGTAGACAGGGATTACTCCATTCTAATATAATAATAAGTATAACAGACTTATTCAAATATAAGATATTCATGGTGTCTGTGTATAATGTAAGCTATTCATAAGGCTGAGGCAGGTGAATCACAGTTCAAGGGGAGGCCAGGCAACTTAGCTAGATCCCACCTTGAAATGGAAAACAGTGAGGCCCAAGGACATAGCTAAACAGTGGAGCACTTGGCTTACATGTGCAAGGCCTTGGGTGCAATCCCTAATATAAGAAATGGATGCTGGGTAAATGGATGGATGGGTATATGTAATAGATTGTATCACAATAACATAATAGTTTAGTATATATACAACGTTAAACTAGGCATATATATATATATATATATAATATTACTAGGCTTTTATTTTTTTTTAATGGTTGCATTACATATTTTCATCATCAAATCGGTTTAGGTCAACAGACATAGGTATGTAAGACTGATCAAACATTAAATGTGAACACTTTTAATAAACATTAAATTTTTTTAACTTTTCCAAATGCATTTTGTATTTAAGTCACTCTTCTAAAAAAAATTATAGGGGTTGAGGATGCAGAAAACACAAGGTCCTGAGATTGATGCCTGGTACTGCCCAAAATTTATTTATTTATTTATTTATTCATTCATTCATTCATTCATTCATTCTTTTGAGTCCTTACACTAGGGAGACTATGTGATATTTGCATATGTAAGTCTGGTTTATTTCACTTATGAGTATACATTCAAGATACATCTATTTATATATGAAGTCTTTTAGTTTATCATTCGTTATAGCTGAGTAATATTTCATTTTATGAACATACCACATCTTTTTCAACCATTCTTCAGATGATGGGCATTTTGGTTGTTTCTAAGATTTGGCCATCACAAATTGTGCTGCTGTGAACATAGGTGCACAGGTATCAGTATGATATTATATTTTCAGTTCTTCTAGAAAAATCCCCAGTAGGGGGATAGCTGGATTGAATGGGATTTCCAGTTCTAGTTTTTTAAGGAGTCTCCACACCACTTTCCGTAATGGTTACACCAGTCTGCATTCCCACCAGTGGTGGAGAAGTGTTCCTTTTCCCCCCGCAGTTTCTCCAACATTTGTTGCTGGTTGATTTCTTTATGATAGCCATTCTTTCTGAGGTGAGATGGTATCTAACTGTTCTTTTGGTTTTCATTTCATGAATGGCTAGCGATGTGGAGCATTTCTTCATGTATTTATAGGCTTGCTGAATTTCTTTCTCTGAGAAGTGTGTGTTCATCACAGATGCCCATTTCTGGATTGGATCTTTGAATTTTGGGACCTGAATGGTATTTAGTTCTTTTATTATTATTTTTTTAAGAATTTTTTATTTTACTTATTATTTTTATTCTTGTTTCAGAACCTTTGTTTGTTTATTCACTCATTTTTATGGCCAGCTCAGCCCGCCCCAAGGGCAGGGCTGGCTCAGCATGTGGTGCTGGGGATCAAACCGCGGTCCCTGAAGCTGCCCAAGCTTCCTCAAGCAGGTGCTTTAGACCACTGAGCCATTCCACCAGGCCCGGTATTTAGTTCTTTATAAATTCTTCTACTAGGCTTTTATTAAGAATAAGGTAAGTGAATAATATTTTACATGTGAACGAAATGCATGATATGGCTCTACTATATAATGGCACTTAGCACATGTATGGCAACCTTTTCTTTATAAACCTGCCTCTTCTTCCTGAGATGTGAAAACCCCACAAGAAAGCCTTTGTTCTCTATCTTCATATCCCTCAAATCCAGTTCATTGTTAGGTTCCTAGTAGGAACTTTACAAATGTTTTATCAACTGAATTCATGTGCTTAACATTAAGAAGTAGCCTTGTAACAAATGGTGAAACACATTCATGTCATCATTTTAAAATCAGTTATAGACGATTAAAGGGTCGACTGCACGTTTGCTTGTGGTGTTAGGTGACTATGATCTGCTGCACAGCTCTTTCTTCTCTCTGATATTTAGTTTTTCTGTCTCCCAGCTCAGCTGGCTTGGCTAGACACTAGTTGGATCTTTCTAATGCTCCAACAGTCACTGCCTATGACAATAGGTACATGCATATTTCTTTAAATACTCAAATTATATTAGCCCCAAGCATAGACAAATAAGTTGGAAATTTAGTCTTACGCTTTCTCATTATAATCTCCTGAAGGTCCTCACTCAGAGTCACCCATCACCTAGGGGAAAGACATATACCCCAGTAAGATATAGGGCTCTCGGGTTCCTTTTCACCCCCTTCCTCTCTGGTACTCGAGGAAAGGCTTCATTTCTAGTAAGTTTTTCTCACACACACAAAAATAAGTAACAGTAAGTGATGGGGAGGTAGCTCAGTGGTCTAAAGCGCTTGCTTAGGTAAACTTAGACAGGAGCAGGGGACCACAGTTCAATCCCTGGCACCACAGGCTATGCCAGGCCTGCCTTCAAGGCAGGCTCATATGGCAAAAACAAACAAACAAACAAACAAATAACAGAGAAGAAGCCTGGCTTCAGACCTGTGTGACATACCCCAAGGGGCCTGTTCCAATTCACAAGAGGTGACAAGATCTTTTGTAGTCCCAGAAACCAAAGTCATCACTCCATCCCTGTTTACCAAGCATAATGGCAGCAATTACACAGGGGAGGGGGCACAGCTTCAGGACTGGTGGAGGCTAGAGGTCTGTGAGTCTTAGCTACACAACCTGAAAGGTTTGTGTGATAGTCACAGAGGTGATAGGTCGGACACAGACCTTGATGATGTTCAGAGGGACTAAAAGGAGTGCAAGATGATTTTTGTGAAACATCTTTCTACAATGACAATGATATTGTCATCACCAAGGTCATGCAGCCCATCTGTCCTTCACTATAGAAATGTTCAATGAGCCTCTATTCACAGCTTCCTTTGTAGGGCTCCACCAGGAAGGCCAGAGTGCACCAGCATTGCCTGGAAGATGCCTGTCCCTGCCTAGAATCCTGGGCACAGAGCTTCTTCTTGGGGACTGTGGGACTCTTTTGGTAATCTATCTGATCTCAGTCAAAAACAGCTTTTCCTTGAGGACATGCACCGGTGACTCTCTCCTTGCAGTGGACATCGCCTTCTTCCAAGAAGTCTCCTTAGTTTCCTTCATAAATATTTGAGTGCAGCTGAATTTCTAGGAAATTCTGTGCTAGTATCCAAGGCCTGCAATGGACATCAGAACCCTCACAGTATCCCTCAGAGGTCTTTAGCTTTTGCCCAGAACATAATCTCTGGAGAAGGACGCTGGGCTTTTCATCTCACACAGCAGATGTTCATCACACACATGAGACCTTCAAAAACTGTACGCTTTACTATCATTGAAGGCTCTGAAAGACACAGTTGCTGCCCTAGACTCCACACCGTCACCTTTCACACAAAATTATGGTAACAGATTGCTAGCAGCTCCCCCAAGACCTGCTGGTAAAAGGGTTTTCAGAATAAAAGAAAGTTCTAAAAGCTCTGTGTAGGTAGTTCTGCACAGGAAGAGGAGGTAGGTTCTAACAGGCGTATTTCTTCCTGGTTCCACTCTTTCCTCAGAAGCTCTGTGTTTAGGGGGTCTGTGTGTCTGTGTTAGAAGTTGAGCTTCTGCTGTGGACGTTTCCTGACCACACAGATCTCACATTCTAGAAGAGGAGAGACAGGCAAAATATAAACTAAAATAAAAATGAAATGGCTACCCAATAACAGTAGAGTAAAGGAAAGAAACAGAGAGATGTGGAAGGTGATTTGGGGGAGGGGCCAAGGAGGGCAGTGAGGATCTCTCTCTCTCTCTCTCTCTCTCTCTCTCTCTCTCCTCTCTCTCTCTCCTCTCTCCTCTCTCTCTTTCTCTCTCTCTCTCTCTCTCTCTCTCTCTCTCTCTCTCTCTCTCTCTCTCTCTCTCTCTCTGTGCTTTGGGTAGGTGTGAACTGGGAACCAAGACAGACTTGAATGGAGCACTCTTAGCTCCATGAAGACACTGAGACTACAGGGACCAGGGTATGGTGGATGAAAGGGAGGAGGGGATGAAGGCAGCAGCTTGGTGGGGAGAAAGAATCTGGAAGACTAGGTGCAAACAGAGAGGTGTGGGAGGGGAGAAAAGACAGGAAAGAAAGAAGGGGAAAGAAGGGAAAGGAGAGAGGGATAGAAAGGCGAAAGATTAAAGAAGAAAAAAGAGATAAGCAGAGGAAAAGGGAAGTGCAGGTACAGGGGAAATTTCCTCTCTGTCCTCTCTGACTGTTTCCTGAAATTATCTAGCAGTGTGAAGATTAACGGGAGAAAGGCCAAGCAGGTTTATTTAAAGTACAGAAACATGGGAACGATATCAAATGGGAAACTAAATTAGCTTGAGGCTTGAAAAGCTCTTCATAGGGGAGGAAAAACATGGCAGGGATGCGCAGTTTTACATGTGTAGTAATCAATTTTTTGAATGAATGAATGAATGAATGAACATGAGCGTAAAGACCAAACAGTGGCTTGGGGCCAAGCTCTCTTGGTGCCTGGGGAAAGAGCATTACAAGAAGGTGGGGTAGAGCTTTCCTGGGAGCACAGGACTTTCCTGCAGATGAAGTTTCCTGAGGAATCTCTGAAGCTGCCCTGGAAACCCAGAGGACACTTCCAGGTGGTGAGGACTTTTAATCCAGGCTGTTGGATGAGGTCCCTCTGTAGGAACAGGCCTTGCCCAGATCCCATGAGGAGCTTCAGACAACACTTCTCCCAGGGCTCCAGAGATGAAAGGTTACTGAGGGTGGAGTGTGGATCCCAGGGTCACAGAAACCTTGGCAACTTGTAAGATGTTTGCTTCACACTGAGCATGTGAGAAGACACACCTTGGTATATTATTTCTGAGCACTCACAGGAAAAAAGGAGAAAAGGAAGGAAGGAAAGAAGGAAGGCTTTCTCCCATTGCTTCTAGGAAGCATCACATAAATGATCAGAGCCCAGAGAGTGAAAAGCCAGGTGCCCATGCAGACGGTTCTGTGGAAACCAGAAGCGAAGGTCTTCTGTGCAGGGTAATGAAGCCTGGAGCATAAGTGCCAGCTCCAGAGTCGACATCTTTTATTTATGGATATGGGAGAAGGCAGGTATCTAGTAACTAGATGAGATTAAAATAAATGTAAAATGCATTAGCACATTGACTGTGTGACCTTATCCTGTTTCTAAAATTTAATTTTGCTCCAAGATTCATATTAAATATGGAAAATCTGTTGCTTCCTCAGCATCACCTAATACTCTGCACAACGTCCTTGCAGTAATCAGATCATTTAACTCCATGGCTGCGCTAAAAGCACCATTCATGCCTTCACTTTCTGCCCACTCTCAGAAATATTGCAGTACCCATTTTTTTCTTTTACTGCCTCTTTGACCAGGTCTTTATTCAAAATAAGCTGTCCAAATTTATAGTCTTGTACTGGGTAGAGATTTTTGAGTTTATGCAGCGGGCTTCTTTTCTTCGGCAGGTCTCTTTTCTGCTGGTTTCTTGGGAACTGCGGGCTTTTGCCCCAAAGGCTTCTTTTCATCACAGGCTCCCTGGGACAAGCAGCTTTCTGTCCTTTCTTCTCGCCACAGGCTTCTTGCTGGTAACTTCCTTCTCTTCCAGTTTGGCTGCCCGTGCGGCTGCTTTAGTCACAGGATCTTGTGATTCCTGCTCTAGTGAAGAATGGTGTTCCGGCGCGTGGTCTTTGCATCGGGGTTCAGCTTCAGCACGATTCTCAGGTTCTACAGAGGCTTCTTCAGGACTTGATGATGGATCTTCCTGCGTGGTGCTCGGAGGGCTCTTTGGATCTCTGGACTCTCCAAGATTCTGCTCAGATCTGTATTGATCATCCTGTGCATAACCACTTTTAATCTTTTGAAAAGTCAGATACTTTCAGTAAAGGAAAAATTACTTTTTTTTTTTTTTTTTGGTGAAACAGTGAGGTAAATTCTATTTTATTGTAATAGTTACACAATTACTTCATTGTGGGCAAACCTCTCGTGGCTCAGAGGTTCGGAGGTTTGTGTATGGCAGGGTGTAGCTCCCTTGCGTCCGCTTCTTTCAGAGGAGAGGCAAGAACATCTGTGGGAAGGCTGTTTGTTGCCAGGGGTGGAGTCTCAGCAGGGTCCCCTGGAGCGGTAGGCGTGGCTTTACTCAAGACGGTGCACAGGCATTCCTTTTAAAGTCATTTAGTGCAGACTGGTTTATGCCAATGCTACATACACGCTCCTAAAATTCCAGTTGTGTTGGTGTGTAAAGGCAGCTTCAGCTGTGGAGCATTTCAAAGAATAGGCGCTCACTTAAACAGGGCAAGTTTCCTGCAAGAGATGAGTGTTATAAGGGCCAGATAAATTAAGCATGGCATTCAGAGCTTGCTCCTCCCTCCTTTCCTGCCTCGAGGCCCCACACTCTCCTTTGGTTGACACGGGACTGAGAAATATTCCATCACCCTTCAGTTGCTCCATTATAGAAAACAATGGTCTGGGCCACAGGGCTGAGAGACTGTCGTGCGTGGCTTCAGCACCAGCGAAGAACAGGGCATGGGGGTGGGTAGCGTCGCAGCCTGAAGCTTGTCTGGTCCATTTATGGGCCCAGCGCAGCCCCAGCTAATGGGGGCCTGGAAGCAAGATCAACCAACCCGCTATCACCATCATGGCGTTTCTTCAACAAGAAGCGGCAGTCCTGGCTTTCTTTTCTCTTCATGTGAAACCATAAAAAGAGCATAAGGCGATATTGTGTGGGCCAAAGCAAGCACATGTGCGAGCAACTGTAACCCCATGGCCTCGTCCTTTGTCCTCTGTTCTGGGGGAATCGCGTCTTCCTGTTCTGTTCATCGTATCCTACTTCTCTACCTCCTACTGCAATCTCAACTTAGTGGAAATTTCAAAGCCAATCAAACAAAGTATATGTTTCTGAGCTCCAAGACAAGTTCTTCCTGGGTATTAGAATTTCCAAGAAAGGTCAAATTTGGAGTCTTATAAAATATTGTCTCTATTACTCATTCTTGAAGAAGCCTCGTTTTATTCACATCCATGGCTCTAACTTAGTTTTGAAAAATACCTCTTGCTCTGAGAAGAGATATTTTATGTGACATGGTAGCAAAACTCAGATATTTTCTTGTTTAGATTTATGGCTATTTCTTGCTCTCAGAAGGATGGCTCAGTGGCTGCGTCAGTGAAATGGTGAATTGTCTCTGACAGCAATGAATTCACTGGATGTACTCTTAAACCTTCCCAATTACTGGCTTTTTTCTAAGCCTCAAAGTATATTAATCATGTAACTGAGCAAAGACTTACTATGACCTTCGTTTGTATCAATCTTAGGGCTGTGGTGTGTGAGGGAAAGCCGTCTGCAGGGGGGTCCGGTGTTTTCCATGAGGATTAGATTAAATCAAACAAGGAATGAAAATGAGAAGTTACGAATGTGAAAAAAAGGACTTTGGAACTCAGGGAGGGTAGAAAAGGCTGTTGCTATTTCCCTATTTCACGTAGGTGGATCTAGTGGTAGGAAATAAGTGAAAAAGAAGGAGGGAGACAGGGCTGGGTGTTACCTCAGCCTCCCTAGGAGAGAACGACAGGAGGCATGAATCTGTTTCTGCTCACTCAGTTTCTGTTCACGCGCACCCAGGGTGAGCATCTTGCGGGAGGTAAATGGTTCACAGATGCATTCGTTTAATAACATGGCCTAGATGTGCAAGCTGAGTAGATGGTGCTCACTAAGGAGCACTAGACCTACTGGCTTCTTTAAGAGACAATAGCTTGATGCCCATCATAACAGCTTCCTTGAGACAGTCTTCAAGGATAAACATGATCTTTGAACATTTTTCACTTGATGCACATATTTTCAAGCCTCTGTGTTTGGAATGACTGCAGTATACAAGGTCACTTTCAACCTCCATCGCTGTCACCAGCAGATCTACCTGTAGTGGATAACCTGATGAGCTATCTCTAGACCATAATGCGACCCTTTGGACTAGAGAGGTTACTTGAAGGGACTACTTTCTTGGTTTGATTCACTGAAATATTGGGAAAAATAAGGTCAATGTAGATGTGTTGATTTTCTTCTTCTAACTTCTCATCTCCTACTTTTCACTCCCTGTCCAGCATGAAGCCAGCTCTATGCTGACCATGTGTAACATAATCCTTGCCTGGTGAGCTGTGGGCTCCCAGCTGTGGGATCTGCACTCCACCCCAGCTCTTTATCTGCTAAGGACTTGCCACAAAGAGAAGCAATCACCCTCGAGCCACCGAAACAAAATCCAAAGTTCTTTCTTCAGGAAAATAGGGCAGGTCCTTTTTTGCCTTCCAATTTAAAGGTAATTGGAAGGGAGGATTGGCCAGAAAGAAAAATTAAGAGAAAGCTGGGAAGTTTGTAAGAGGGAATTAGAGAGAGGGCTCATTTGGTCTACTTATTAAAAGGATTAAGAAGTCATCAAGGGTTAATTGAGCACCTACTTTCCACTCAGGTTTGCATTAAGGGCAGTGAAGCATGAAGAATTAAAAGTTGGCAACAAACCTCATGATAGAAGAGAAGGAAGTAATATTAAAAGTTTATAGTAGAGTAAAAGCACCTTAAAATACATTATCTTACTTGGCTTACCCAATACTCTCAGACAGATATTATTATCCAATCTACTAGCCAAGGAAACTGAGACCTAGGTATTGTAAAGTCCATTGTCCAGGTAGACAGGTTAAGTTGATCCTCACATTTCATATTTCACTCTGTGTTCAACTCTACCCGTAACGTTCAGAGGGTGTGTAGGCGATGGTATGAGAGACCATACTCCACTGGTGCTTACATTTTTCTATGTCTTATGAGTAGGCATTGGGTATGTACAGGCCACAGGAGACATCTTCTCAAGAATGTTTGCAGCACAAACACTCTGGTGGGTGAGAATTGTGTTCCTCTCAGAAGCAGAGGATGTGCTTAATTCTGAGTAGTACAGTAAAGATAAACATAATCTTCTCCTAGGGCAGAAGATTTAGGCCCACTGTGGAAGATTTTTGTTCCCTAGAAGTCTTAGTTCATGGATTGAAGAGACATTAGAAGCTGTACAATCCCATCCCTAAAGGAACAAAACAAATCAAAACAAAACCTCTATAGAAGTGTAATTTGCATACAGTACATTTAACAATTTTTAACATGCAATTTGACAAATCTCAACAAATCTATAGAGGAGTGCAACTAGCAAAACAATGGAAGTTAAGAAATAACTCCTCCACCCTCAAAAGTTCCTTCCTGCCACTTTACAATGATGTCTCCTTCCAAATCTTTTGCCCTTGGCAACTGTAGACTTCTGTCACTATAGTTTCCCATCTCTGTGTTTCTGGTCCTTCTAGGAATTTACATCAGTGGAATCATAGGTTGTGTGGTATTTGGCTTCTGGCTGACTTCACTTAGCAAGGTGCTTTGGAGTTGCGTCCATGTGGATGTGCTTACCAGCAGCTCATGCTATATTATTGAGTAATAGGAAACGGACATCTTATTTCATCAGTTGAAGGAAATTGATGCTACTTCCAGTTTTGGACTGTGTTAATAGTTGCCAAAAATATTAAAATGGAAAAAAATGTTGTGTGGCTATGGATGGAATCCAGGCCCTCATCCATGCTGGCCAAGTGCTCTACCACTGAGCTACACATCCAACTAAAACACACAACATTTGTGTAACACCTTTTTCACTTGAGGTAATTTGAAGTAGGATCAGTGGGTCATATAGTGAGCATATATTTATGTTTAATAAAAACAGCAAAAATAGGTTCTAGTTGCAATGTAACTTTTAATTTCTATTAGCAGTGTGTGAGTGTGAAAGTCATCCTGTAACCTCCAGGACACATAGCTTGATATTCTTTAAAACTGCAGCCATTCTAGAGAGAACCCAGCATTATCTCATTGTGCTTTTCGTGTGTATTTCCCCAATGACTAAAGATGTCAAGCATGCTTGCATGGGCTGTTTTCATCTGTGCATAACTTTGGTTAAGTGACTGTTCAGCTATTTTGCCATTTTTTAAAAAAGCTGAGTTATTCTATCTTTTTTAAATTATTGAGTTGTACGAGCACATTTCTGTAGGATGGAAAGGCATTCTTTGTCAGATATATATTTTACATTGATGCTTTCCTAGGCTATCAGCAATATTTTCCTTTTCTATGTAATGCCTTCTAAATAAAATCTTTAATTTTTGATGATATGAAATTTGTCAACGTTGTCATAGAATTGTTATAGCTCTGTCTGTTATGTTTAGGTCTGTGGCACGAGCTGAGGGTTAAGGTTCATTATTTTGTGCATCAGTGGTTCCACTGCTATTGGTTGAAATGTTTATCCAATGAATTCTTTAGTAATTTTATTGAATATCAATTGGTCAAGTGTTTCTGTGCCTGAGTTACCTATTGTATTCCATCGATTTTTTTTTGTCTCTCTTCATGTAAGTACTATATTGTCGGAATTATTGTAGCATTACTATAAGGTGACATAATTTCTCTATCAAAGGAAAGACGGATACCATGTCACATAGTAAGGTCTTGTCCAATCCAAAGTTAGAATTCGCTTATCTTACTCACAGCTCACCTTGTTCTCTGCTGTTGGCGGGTACCAATTATTCCTCCTTGGTTCCCTTACTTACTTTCCCTTTGGCTGAGGAAAGTGCAAGTGTAGTGATTTGCATTTATGTTAAAATTCCCAAAATTCCTCTTCCTACACAATCATATACTGGCTGACCTAACCGACTTTCCCCTCCACACTCTTCTCATCTTTCTCAAATCCAGAAAGCTCAATTCCCTAAGAGCATAAGCACATCTCTATTGTACATACTCGCAGGACAATCCGACCCAGAGGGGAATGAATTGCTGCTCTGTGAGGACAAAGGTCAGCGATGTCCTGAGGTGCGCTGGCTGGGGGACTCTCAGTGTCACACACAAGGAGCTTCCTTTGTTTCCCTCTTTAACCAGCACTTTTCCTCGTGGGAGCAGAGGACTGGTGCAGTGTGGAGAAAGCAGTCACAAGAGGCTGCTTCTGCTTTGGTCAACTTTCTGCAGGCTGCAAATGTGAAATTCAGGTCATGGGATTTCCAAAGAGGTGTTGCGCTCTGCATCTGCTCTGTTCAGGGTTTGTGGCTCCAGTCGCCAGCGTGTCCAGTGGCTCTGGGCCTCGGCATTGCCTGGAATGCGGGACATATAGGTGGCAGGAAGCCAGCTGCACCAAGAGAATCCAAGTCAGCCTTTGTGCAAATGTGGGCTCCAGCTGGAAACTACGTGCCAGTTGAAAGACAGGTCCTAGCCATGTCTCAATGAAATTCCGCTTTTATTGCAGTTTAGTTTTTTAAGTTGACATTACAATTTTGGGCTTATGTTTGAGCTCTTTGTGTAATCTTGCCATCCTTTCTTCTTGTGCATTCTCTCTCTCCATTACACACTGACACACACACATACACAATTGATAATATGTCTGTATTTATGTACATGTGTATGTGTGTGTGTGTATTTGCTCTAGGGGATATACTATCAACAGTTTTAATGAAAATATTTGAAAAAACATCATAATTGACAAAGTTAGAAGAAAATAAGCATAGGAAAATACTATGCCTATTATAAGCTAGGAAGTTACACCACTGTCCCATGGAAGAGTAAACCCTTTTCCCTCTCTCTCCCTCTAACAAAGAAAAGTAGAGTAGCTCAGTATGGAAGCACTACGGAGCCTTGTGCATTGACAATCTATCATATTTAGCTCTGAAATATAGTAACATCTCAGTTAAATGCAAGGCTCTAGAAGAACACTTTTATTTCCTTGATTAATTAAGGAGTTAAACAGAATCTGTCTCCTTAGCTTTTGATGGAAAATCTTTAATATATATGAACGTGCTTCCCTGTTTTCATAATTCAAGGAATAGAAGAAGATTTAGAGATCATTTGGAAAATCCATCTCTTTATCTTGGGTTCTAACTGCAGTGGTGAGATTTCTGGCACTTTAGCCAATGTCCACGGACCCTAGCATTCAGTTCTCTTGTGAAATGGGGCAAATGCTGTGCTTATACTTTGTCCCCTGAGTTGTGAAGAGCTCCACCATCCTATTTATCATATCAGATGAAGATGTTTATAACACTATTCTTCCATTCATCACATCAGTTCAAGGAGACAGTTACTGTTAGTGTCCTTTAGACATGTGGGGGAAAACCAAACCCTACAACTATCATACCCAAGGTCATCAAGTGAGTAAGAAACACAGTTGGCAGCAAGTCTAGAGCCCCTCTCTTCTCTTATCGTTTCTTGAGCTCAATGTTGTCAAGTTCCAGTGATTTCTTATAACTTTTTATTTTTCTCTTTTCACTAACTGATTGTGTCCTGGAAAATTCTGAGACAGGCTCAAACCCATTGGGTAATATATGCTATAAGTTTTTTTCATTCTTGTTGTCTCAGGACCCTCTGTCAGCCTTAATTTATCTATTGACATTTTGGATGCTGTCATACTGAGAACTTATTTCATTAGGACAGGGTATGTGATGGTGGCTGGAGGGGATATGTGGCCTTCTTTGTACCCAAATTCCACCTTCTAGGAAACACTTAGTTATTCCATATAAAGAAGCAGATGGTCTCAGGGGAGCTGCCAAGGACTTCTTCCCATACATTACATCCCAGAGTTTTCAATTGTGAATGGATGTGGCAGATGCTGAGGTTTTGTCTCTTGAGAGGACAAGGGTCACTTCATGGCATAAGTAGCTTCCATAAAAGGAAATCAAATAGATGGGGGTCAGTTATCACCACCTAACCCCTCATTAGACACACACTTCATAGATGAGAGTTTAGTTAGTATGCTCATGTGCAGCAATTTACCAGCAAGCAATAGAGTTTTGGTTGGTGCACTTATTTGCCTCATAAAAATATCTTTTTTTTTTTTTTTTTTTTTTTACAGGTCATGATAGAACATTTAATTAGTCTCCAGTGACTAAAATTGAGTTCATTTTTAAATCCATTAGATTCAAAGAGAAGGTGCTGAACTTAAAATACTGATATCCAAAGCATTTCAAATTCGGTTCCAAAACGTAACCCTCCAGATTTTTCAGATTTTCCAGAGAAGTTCATGACAGCCTCAAATTTCAAACCATTCTTTGTGATTCACATTTTAGTCCCTCAGAAGTGAAACCATAAAGTGCACTATGGTAAATAGGAAGTTTTCTGTTTTCTTAGTCTCATTTTCCCCCTACTTTTCCTTCCTTCTTCTCTTTTCTCCTTCCTCTGGTTCTTTTCCTTCCTCTTCTTCTTTTACCTTTTCTTCTCCCTCCTCCTCTCTGTCTCTTAGACATATATGTGTATATATTGTGCATGTTTATATAGATGGATGTATAAATGCACACACCTGGCTATGCATATCTGTATATATCCCATTGAGTGGTGATCACATGCAGTGTTTGCACATTTTAAATTTTTATCTTTGTCTAGCAGTAATTACATCAGACTAGAGTGCTGAATACAAGAGATCAAGTTACAGTTTTCTAACTCACTTGCTACAGAATCATGAATAGTTCAACTCTTCTGGAGCTTACTTTCTTTTTTTTTTTCAATTTTTTTATTGTTTAAATTTAACAATGGTTATATTACATATTTTCATCATCAGATGAGTTTAGATTAATACATATAGGTATATAAGATTGATCAAACAATTAAACATTAACCTTTCTAAATCCACATTACTTTTTTTTTTTTCTTTTCCCCCTTCTTTTCTTTGAAAGTTGACATATT
>PVJA010024527.1:0-31634 GCA_004027025.1 Myocastor coypus | reverse complement strand
AAAAAAAAAAAAAAAAAGGCAAATCAGAAAATCCTCTAACCTGAAAGATAGCTGATGATCGGAGCCCGGCGGGATGGCTCAGTGGTCTAAAGCGCCTGCTTGGGGAAGCTTGGGCGGCTTCAGGGACTGCGTTTCCATCCCCAGCACCACATGCTGTGCCAGCCCTGTCCTCGGGGCGGGCTGAGCCAGCCATAAAAAAAAAAAAAAAAAAAAAAAAAAAAAAAAAAAAAAAAAAAAAAAAAAAAAAAAAAAAAAAAAAAAAAAAAAAAAAAAAAAAAAAAAATTCTTTAAAAAAAAAAAAAAAAAAGAAAGTAAGGAAGTGTAACTTTTTAAATAACAAAAGTGAATCACAAATACAAGGCCTGGGAATCATTGACTTATACCCAATAGACTAAATATCCATTCCAATAATAACAATTAGTTTTTAAAAAATCAAGTATTCTTCATTGTCTTAGGCCTCAAACAACAGGTATAGACAAACTAAACACAAATATATAAAGGATTTTGTGGTTTTTAGTACTAAGGCAAAGTGTCTTCGCATTTGTCGTCTTCATGGACTCATCTGATGCCAGCAGGAGCTTTCTTCATGGAGAGAACTGAGAGCCAGGAAACCTCACCCACTCAGTCATATCCTCTTGGGGCATCTCCCATCAAAGCCTGGAAAATGCCAGTCTGCTTCCTAAATGTATTCGATTCTGTAAAACTGATGAGGGTGAAACAAACCTATTTGGTTAACTGAAATAGTTTTATTAAAGGGGGGAAAAAAAAGAATTGCTTTTTTAAAAAAGTTGTTTTGCAGTCTCTCTCAGTGTAGTGCCTACTGAAAACTGGATGGCTTCTATATAAATGAAAATGGATATTAACAACAAAGCAGATGTCAAGAATAGTCAGTGAGGTTAAATGAGTTAACTTCTTAGCTCACCTTTACTGTGCATATTCTTCTAAGTCATGAGACTCGCTGTTCCCATAAACACAGGTATACACACCTGCTACCTTCCAGGCATATGGTGCACACATTGAATTTGAAGATTCAATGTCAAATAGGGCAGAGGTCCTTGTCCTCAAAGTGCTTACAGTCTTAACCAACACAGTTTGTTTTCCACTTACAATGTAGTAGTAATCTAGGCTTCACATCCAGGGCGACTGACGTCCCTCTGCCTGCACATGTAACTTCTGAGATCACCTGATCATTGGGAGGCCCACTGGTGCATAGCAAGGGTGCTGATGGCAGATCACGGGCAGATTCACCCATAATTCCTTCAAGTAGCCTCCTACAGAAGATGCTGTGGATCAGTAGTCTACCTGTACATTTGTTAAATAGCTCAGTTGGCTGCATAGGTTTTTCTGTCTCTTCCACAGTATTATTCTAAAATTCCTAATTTAAAAAATTACCATAGTAAAAATATCTTTGTATTTAAGAATGACTCAGAAATCTAAGACTCACACTATATCCAATTTATTAATTAATTTATATTAAGATAAATATAATTTCAGTAAATCATTTGACTATCCAGCCACTTCCTTTTGAGTAAATTTCAGATTTTCTTAATCAACATTTTCAATGAATTTTCTCATATCTTTTCTTTCCATTCTTCCTGAAGTTACAGAGAAGCAACGGAAAAATAATGGAGTGCAGTCAATATCCTGGAAGTAAATTATGTATGAAAACATTCACAACTCCAGTCATTATTTTTTTTTTAATTTTATATATTTTATTTTATTTTTTCTTGTTTCAGAACTTTTGTTTGTTTATTTATTTTCATGGCCAGTTCAGCCTGCCCTGAGGGCAGGGCTGGTGCAGCATGTGGTGCCTGGGATCGAACCATGGTCCCTGGGTTCCTGCAGCCGCCCAAGCTTTCCTAAGCAGGAGCTGTAGACCACTGAGCCATCCTGCCATGCCCCTCCAGTCATTATTGGAGTGGCAATAATTTAGTCTAAAACCCAAGTGCTGGTAGTGTTGGGCAACTCCCTCTCCCACCCCCTATGGGGGGGAACCCTCCTCCGCTTGTCCTGCCTGTCCTGACCACCGACTGCCTCTCTCCTTACTGCCAGCCTCATCACCTCCTCTGGTCAAGGCTTTTACAGAGGGAGGGGAAGTTTAGCCACAAGTTTAAAAGACAGGAAGTGATTCAGTGATTCCCTGAGGGTCAGGTGTGTGGGCTATGACAGTAGTGAATTCCAGATTAGGAGAGTACCCCATGGGAAAGTGACCAGGGTTGGAATGTCAGAAATGACAATGACATCAGCACTAGTGTGATACTCCTCCAGAAAAGTATCTCAAAGAACTGCTGTGAATTGTTTCCCACTTACTGTCATAGCTTAGCTAGAAACAAGGAAGGACCAATATGCAGCCCCAGGAGAATAGTTGTAAATAAGCTGAAGCAGAGCCTCATAGGATGTTTGTGGTAAAATGCATTAATAGTTTGATAATTTAATTACCTACAGTTCCTTAATAGAAAACACAAAACCAAAGAGACTTTAAAACCTTACTATTTGTGTGTACTATGGGGTGATTAATTTTCAATATTCTAAACTTGCTGAACTGCTATTATGTTAACGAAATAAGGTTATGAACTATATAATTAAAATATATAGCCTGCAATGTAGCTAGAAAGTACACTTGATGGAGAAAAGAGCTGCAATATTGGACATCTATTCCTGAGATACTGCACTGTATATTGTGCACCTAGGAGGAGGAAATATTTTAGAAATATCATTTCTGCTACTTTTCAGCTGTGGAAATTTTTAAAATTGTAGTGCTGGGGGTGAACCCAGAGCCGAGTGTGTGCCAAGGTACCTCTGGGCTGCTCCCTGAGCCCAGTGGGATATATAATTTTTTAAAACTGTATTTATAGTTTTAAAGGACATGGAGGAAACATTTGGAAAATTCAAACAAAAGATTAACCGTTGAAATTACAAAGTGACTCTTGAGTTGTTTCTTTATGAGTAGAGAGCTCTGTTTGCTACTAAAAGGCTCTCTTGATATACCGGAAAAGTGGAACATATTCACCCTTCCATTTTAGTCTGGGGTTTGGTTCATTAGAAAGTGTATGGTTCTCTCTGTTCCAAATGGAATCTTTTCTCTCTGGAACTTTATTTTGAGGCTCCCATGCAAGTCCTTGGAGTTCCTTTTTAATGTGAATGAAAACAAGAGAAGAGGAAGTGTGGAGGCTTGGAATCTCGGCCTCGGGGTCACTGGGGAGCGGTGAGGTTCCTCTCCACTGTTGGCGGCCGGAAGCAGGCGGGAGGAAGGAGCTTCTTCTGCTCCCTGCTCCAAATTTCTCTGCGCCGCTGGGACAGAGACTTCCTCACTCCTCCCCGTACACGTTTATCAAGTGCCTTTGGGGTCCCGAGCGCTATGCTGGTGCAGGGAATGCACAGACAATGACTGTGAAGGGGAGTGGAGAAGCAGAGGGAACGGAAAATTCCAGCACAGGGGTAAGTGGTGGGACAGAAGCGTACAGAGAGAAGGACCCGCCTGCCTGCATGGCCTGGCGTGGCAGGAGTGGAGGCTTTCCCAGGAGGCCAGGGCTGGGACTGGGAAGGAAGAGCACCGTGTGCTGGCCAGATGAAGTGGAAGAAGACCCTTCCAGATGGAGGAGAGCGGACCTACAGGAAACGAGACAGAGCTGGGCTGAGTGTCCTGTTCTGCTGGGCATCGCGGGGTCCAGGGCCTGTGGGCAGCTGGGATGCAGAATGGCTCCCTGGGCAACCGCGCTCAGCTCAAACACTGCATGCTAGTGTGCGGTTACCCTAGGGGGATTTTACTTCGAAAGGATTTAAGAAACTTGAATGGTTCTAAGTAAAGATACGAGTGGTCAGATTTGGGTTCTGTCTTTTTTTTTAAAGAATTTTTTATTTTATTATTTTTTTCTTGTTTCAGAACTTTTGTTTATTTATTTATTTTTATGGCCTGCTCAGCCTGGCCTGGGGGCAGGGCTGGAGCAGCGTGTGGTGCCGGGGATCGAACCGCGGTCCCTGTAGCTGCCTAAGCTTTCCTAAGCAGGGGCTTTAGACCACTGAGCCATCCTGCCAGGCCCGGGTTCTGTCTTTGAAGTTTTCATTTTGCACCATATTAGTTACATTCTTTAAAAAAAAAAGTGTATAAAATCTGCTATTTTATAGAGATATATTCAAGAATGTTTTTATAAACCAGCATTTTATGTTACCAGCGGAGAGTAGGTCTTCATCCCATGACCTTCAACTAAGCCAGCATCCGCTCTTGGTTATTTCTCATTTCTTTAAAGTCAGACCTTCAGATCTGTCATGATCTGTCACCCTGGCTTCGGTGGAGTCTGAATTTGCTGGTCCTTGGGGAGAGCTTTATTAAGAATAAATACTTACATCGCCTCTGTAAAAGTGAGATTTTTTTCATTTACATTTATAATCTGAGCCTCTCCATGAACAAGAGTCCTGAGGTGCCTTCAGAAGCTGCAGGATGGCGCAGCTCGGCTCGAGTTTTCCTCAAATTTGAAGGAAAACATTTTGTATTAAAACAGCTGTGTAAATGTTACATTCCAGCTCTGGATAGCAGGAAATGTCAGCTTCACGGGGAGGGGGCTTATTTTATTCAGTCATTCAGGTATGTGAGTGGATAAAGGTGAAGAACACTAATTTCAGCTAGATAAAAAAAATCATGGCTTCAATTTTTAAATGTTTGCTCTGTGTGGATATAAAAAGCTGATTTGTTCCACAATTGTAAACACAAATTAAAATTCAAAGCCCTGTGCCAGAGATGTGAACTTCAGAAGTGAGCTAAATGTCCTTTGTATTTTGAGTCTTTCATATCCTTGCAACTTCTCTGAAGAATATCTGTATTACTGTGCATACACCCATTTCACAGATGACAAGACTGAAGCTTAGGACCGCAGCGGTGAACCTATGGCACAAATGTTATTATGTTTTCCTTTTATGACAAAGCATGCTAATGTATGAGTTGTTTTTCTAAACTAAAAGCTCAGTATTCAGGTTTAATTACAGTGTTGGAACTTTGGCCTGCAGTTTGGCAGTGGGTCTCTACAAGGTTCACCATCCCTGCTTATGTTGTCCTATGCTTGCCAGAAAGCCCGTATATGTCAGTCTCTACCCAGCGTTGCAACCCCAGCCACCTTCCTATCTGAGTTTTGTTTTTCTTTTAATCTCAATTTGATGTCTCAATTTTATACCTCCTACCTCTCTGTCCCTCCCTTTGTTTTGTCCACTAAGGACATCCACTTCATTGCACCAGGTCTATCACCTTTCTCTCTCTAGAAGTCAAGAGTGGCTGCCTAGCTATCATCACTATCATCACACCACATCCATACCTGCAGAGAAGTGTGGGGTTTCTCTTACTTTATCAGCAGTAACCACAATGGCCACACCACCACAACTCTGTTTTGAGCCCTTACTGCTTGATATTTCCCTGCAGTCAGACTTTTAGCCTTCAGAGTACTATTTACAGAGAACAACCCAAGATAACTAGAGGTCGTAGAGTGGGCTGACTACATGAGTTTAGAAAGGAAGGTCTTCTAGGAGAATGAGTTTGACAAGCTATGTCTTCAAGGAAAAAGAAGTTTCCTTTTTTAAGAAGAAAAGAATGGAAGGACTTTTTAGCCAGAGCCAGCTAGTTCATTCCAAAATAAGATCATCCTGTATCACATATTTTCCTTTTCTCCTCAGAACCATCTTAGTCACAGCTGAATGTGGTTATATCCAAATGACAGAGGCTCTAATTAAAAGCATCCCCACATCGGTACTTCCCTAAGCAGTACATCATATCATAGACTGGCTGATTAATTGCCTTGAGATTAAAATAGGAGAGCCAATGGGTGCTGGGTTTCCTCTACGTTATATTCAAGGTGATTTTGAGAGACCAGACTGAACTAGACCTCAGATATGCCCATGAGGGGACCACCAGACTTCTCCCAGGGCCTGCTAGACTGGAAATGTCTCTGGACCAAATCTGACTTCCCAGCAGTACTCCGAACCCACAATTGGAAGGCCTCTAAGTTTCATGAGATTTCATGTCATTGCTCTTCTGTTATTATTAAGGCTTAAGATCTGGTACTCAGCCCAGTCTTAGCCCCAGCAATGGTAGAAGCAGGTTTCTCAAACTGAGTAGAACAAAAAACTATGAGACCTAGCACATAACCTTCAGCTTCTATAAATCAAACCAAGAAAGGAAAAGGAAAAAGCATCTTGTCAGACCTTGACCAGGAATAAGTCAAAGGGCTACAGTCCCTCCTAGCTTGAGAGTAATACAGAGAAAGAGCAGTACTTCCTAGCTTCCCCTCAGCTGAGCATACATGGAGTGCACACCAGCTTCCATGTGCTCTGCCAGGCACTGTAAGTGCGCAAAAAGTGACTCAGGCAACTTCTGCCCTTGCAGGGCTTGTGGTCTCATGGGAAAAGCAAACATGCAATAAGAACATTCCAGGATAAGCTCATAATAAAGGCACGAAAGCCCAGAGGCGAGCTAGGCCAACTGGGGATTCAGGAGATGATGTCTTTACTAAATCACAGGAGAAGATGAATGAAAACAAGTCGGGAAAAGCATAGGAGGAGTGTGACAGACCAAAGCTGAAGGTCAGAACGCAGGCAGGGAGCACATGTAAGATGAGAAGCACCAGCCTGGGCTGGGAGGCCCCGGCAGCACCATGCAGGTGTGTATGAACCTTGGAAGTGTGTGTTGGGAAGCACCGTGGCCCTGGTTGTGGGCTGGTGTTCTCTGCAGGTGACAGGATAAGGGGTTTGAGGAAAATGATCATGAGTTCAGTGTCAGAGATGCAAGGAAGGCAAGAACCAGTTGATGCAGAGGGACCAGTTGGGATTCTGTGGCAGTCTTCCTGGGACAGAATAAGGATCTAAAGCAAGCCAGAGAAAACAGAGTTAGGGAGAACAGGAGTTGGAGAAATACGTTTTTGAGATCTCCAGCAGGTTCTATGGTATTGTGAAAATATGAAGAGTGAAGAGAAGGAAGGAAGACTACTGTGGGGCAGGACCATAGAACTCTACTCAGTTTATCCATTAATTTATTTAACCAGGTAGTTCTCACATGACCAAATGTTATCGAAGATAGCATTCTTTAAATTGAGCACAAAATCAACTAGTGTGCATAACTAGCAATTTTGGATAGGATGGGAAATGTTAGGGTGACTTGCATCTATAAAATGCATTAGTTTATGAAATTTTGTTTCAGTCTGTATATGGTTATGTGTACATGTGTGGGTGAGATCACAACTACATAAAATTTATTGCTTACATTTACTATGATGAAAGCTGTGGTCCAAACAGTTGAAAGCGCTGATATTTTTTCTATGGTTTTGACTCAAGTATGAATTATTTTCAAATATGAACATGTCCCCATCATGTTTGATTATCTTTAAAAGGAAAATGTTTCTTATTATTATTCCTCTAATAGTAAATCTTATGGTTCTTCGGGTTTGGAATTTCCAAAGATTTGATGCGGAGGGAAAGGGAAAGGCTACTGGAGCCAGCAGACACTGGAAAAAACAAAAGGCTTGAAGAGGACTATTTTCTCAATTTTCTGTATTGTATCAAGTACAATTTGAGAAGTCATACAGCCTTACCTATAATCATTTTAGGCATAAAAGTAAACTATTTATTTGCTTTTAAGTGGGAATGATTCAAAATATTTGAGTGGTATTAGAAAAACTTCCCACTCTTCTTCACAAAATAGATTCCCTAATGTCCATGCAGGACATTTTCATTAATAGAAGGACCTTGTCAGAAAGCCTACCTGGGCAAACCAGGACCTCTTGATGTCTGTGACTTTGGACTATACATTCAGCCCCAACTTCCTGCCACTAAGCCTCAGAAAGCCCATTCACTTTGCTCACAATTTATTTGTTCAGTTTTTTTTTTTTTTTTTCCTCTCTCATAATGTGGAAAACTAACCTTCTGAAAACGTTTCTCTTAACAAAGCCCACATGTGGGATACGGGTTTCTTTCCCAAGGTTTTTCTATGTTTGGTTATGCTTTAACACATCTTTGACCTTGGAATCCCCACATATCAGGCACAGGATGGCTAATATTTTACTTATTAACCAGTAAGCACATTGTAACTACAATCACAAGACTGTCTTCTTCAGTCTGTGTTCATGCACCACACATAACCACCTTTCAGGTTAATGGCCTTACTGCCACCTTCAAAGTATACTTATATTTGTGCCTCCCACCATATCTTGTTAAACAGCATCGCCTATGTGATGCATGGTTGCTGAGATACAGCACCAGTCAACAGAAAGAGTATAATGGACATTTATGTGAAGTATAGAAACTGAATTGCCTACTACTAAATACTTCTTCATAAGAAAAAAATCTAGTAGGTTAATGGGCAGCACATGACCCCAAGGTCCTCAGATTCAGGAGCCTAAGGATCTGCTGCTGGAAGGCCATGGGTATCCCAGCTGCAAGAGCAGGTGGTGAGCAGAAGAGGGGCTCTATGGAGTGGAACAGTTGGCCGGTCTCCTTGCGCAAGCACAGTCATCCTCTAGGCTTCTGCTGGTCACCTTATCTGAAAGGCTCCCTTTTACTGTAAGCCGTGAGAGACAGAGTCTTTTTGCTCCAGGTTACAGTAAAGCCTAGACTGATCTTCATCTTTCCTGTTCAGTTTACTGATCTCAGGGCAAGACCTGGCTGTCCACAGCCTTCCCTTCCCCCAGTGTGCCTAACAGCAGGCACTCACATCACAGGACTTCCCACAGATCTCTGCTGAATAAAGGAATAGACTAAGGCCTCCCACTTCTGAAGGCCAGATGAAGAATGGAGCGGGGAGAATCAGAGACTCTAAGAATCTCTGTTTTTCCTCATAAAAAATAATAAGTACCTTCACCATAGTAATGGAGACAAATACTATACTCTTGGTAAATGACTCTTTGCTTGCCACTGATATAATCATTTAATTCCCACCCCATTCCTTGAAGTAGACATGATCATTGAGCCCCATTCCATAAGTTCATATGCAGAAACAAGGCACCCTGAAGCTACATACTTAAGGTCATAAATGCAATATGAGTTGGGACTAGAATTTCGACTCAACCCTTTCTCCTAACCACTTTCTGTCATTTTACCAGACTTGCATCCAGTTAGTCTATTTAGTCTTTGCAATGTAGGCATATTTTCTAGACATATTGACAGACTGCCTTTAAATGTTAACTTGTGAAGCTAACTATAAATTTAATAAAAGAGAAATTAGTTTTATTTAGGCAATAAGTATGTCATTAAAAACAAAATAAAATCAGAACTTTGAAAATTGTGCTTTAGAGCAATTGCACTATAAATCCCAACACTTCCTGAGACAGGAAGATCACAAGTTCAGTTCTTGCCTGGGCAGCTTAGATGCTCCCTATCTCAAAAATAAATAAGTGAAATAAAATTAAGAAGGCTGGGAATGTAGCTTAGTGCGAAGGTATGGATTTCAGTGGCTGGTACCCCCACACACACACACACACTCAACCGTCAGTCCATCAGTAAAGTTGCTTTGTCTTAAAAGGAATTACATTTCTGGAGAATTTACTAGTTCTACACATTCAAATCACATTGTACTTTTGACTATTTGAATGATCTTGGAAGTCATGTGCACTCCAGGTATTCATCTAGTATTTATTAAATGTCCCATGTTCCATGAAGGCTATGAAACCGGGTGTGGCAATGCATGCCTGTAATCCCAGCACTGGGGAGGCAGTCTGAACAGCAGTAGCAAAGATCCCCTACCAAATATATATATATATATATATATATATATATATATATATATATATATATATATAGAGAGAGAGAGAGAGAGAGAGAGAGAGAGATGTATCTATAGATATAGATGTATATGTTTGTATGTAGTACAAGGTCTACAGGATCCTCAGGGTCTCAGTACACAGATTAGACTTACAGTGATCCTCCTATTTTTCAGCCTCTCAAATGCTGGGATTACAGGCGTGTATCACCATGCCCAGTCTCAATCGCCATCTCAGAAAGTCCTGGGGATGGGGCCTCGAAGGGACGAACACCAAGAGGATTGAAGCAGGCGCTTTAATCCACTGACCTATTTGGCTGGCCCAATAAATAAAAATTTTTAAAGAAATGTAAAGGTTTTCCTTAGTGTAGTTTTCTTTCTTTCTTTCTTTCTTTCTTTCTTTCTTTCTTTTGTTCTTTCTTTCTTTCTTTCTTTCTTTCTTTCTTTCTTTCTTTCTTCTCTCTCACATACAACCCAAAACTTCAGCAATCAAGAAATACGATGAAATATACCTTTGAAACTGCCTAAATACATAGTGAGGAGGCCAAAGAAAAGGGAAACAGCTGTTACTTAGAGCCTCTGCTTTCTATATACTTAAAATACCTAAGAAGGAAGAGGTGGGAACATGGTCCAGGATCCAACCATGACTTTGAACTTCCTGACTTGTATTGGTTTAAGACATCACTTTAGTATTTCTTAAACATAGTTGTGTATGAATAAACTTCTACTTGGAATTTCCTTTTTGAGGTCTGCTGAGAATATAAATCAAAGCCATATGAAATGTATCTTAATCCCAAATGTAAAATAACATGAGAAATGTCAACCCAGAAGTAGCCCTGAAATACATTCACCAAGATTTACATTCTGTGAAATTCCTCATGTAGAATGAAAGCTTTCAGGAAATTGGATTTATTGCATTTAACTCATGATGATAGAAGCTTTAATTAATAAAAAGGATACTTTCCTGAAGTAGTGACAGCAGGAATATTATTCAGCCATCTAGAATCTTTGAAAAAGGATGTCTGGTAAAAATGTCAAGTTAAAAAACAAATTACAGCTGGGTGTGGAGGCTCACGACTATAATCCCAGCACTTGGGAGGCTGAGGCAGGAGGATCATCAGTGTGAGTTCGAGACCAGCCTGGGCTACAGAAGTGAGCTCAAGGCCAGCCTGAACTGCATAATAAGACCTTGTCTCAAAAAGACAAAAAAAGAAAAAAAAGCAAATTACAGGAAAGGCATAAGTGAAGTATAGTGTGCCTAGGGAAAGTCACCTGGGGAGAAAACATTTTCTCAGGCTTTCACAGAGAGCAAATTGGTCAAGCAATGGCCATGACTCATCCTGATGGCTGACACTGACAACAGTTCTACAAAGCACTGTACATGGTTCCAAAGTTAATCCTGAGGAGATTTGACCTTGGAAAGTACAAATGATGAAAGTCTTGTTAGACAGGTCTTGCTTTAGCTTACACTTGATCACCTAGCAGAAAAGCTTAATTACGAGGCATAAAATGCAGAGCTAGATTTGTACAATGAGTTGTAAGAGGCTAAAATCAACAGCCTCCAACATTGCTAGTTTCACCAGTAACCCACCACAATTATGGAACATTGGACTATGTATACAACTACTTCCTCCTAGTTCAAAGAGAAGAAAACCTTTTTCTTCTCTTCTCCTTCTTCTTTTTTTTTTTTCTGGAACCAATATCGATTAGAAAATTTGTCACGTCTGCACCCCATGCTCTGTATAACATTTGTGAGGACAACAATATGCAGTGTCTCAATTATTGTGAATGTGTTACTAACATGTTTTTACACTCGCATATTGTTATCTCTTATTAAAAGTAATAAAAAGAAAGAAAGGGAGGGAAATAGTGAACACACGCACACACACACAAAGTCTTGACAACATTGGAGAACAAAACTACTTCTGAAAATGGAAATATAAACCTATCTTTTTAGTCTTGTGAGCCATGAAATTTCTACTTTAGTTGGACTTGAGTTTCCTAACCCTCATCCAGAAATAAATGTCCAGTGATGTACTTTCCTTAGAAAAAAAAGGAAAAAAAAAGAGCAAATTAGAGGAGCCAGGGAGATAGCTCCATGGCACAAGTGCCATCTGGCAAGTGCAAGGTCATGAGTTTGAACCCTGGTCCAACCAAAAAAAAAAAAACCAAATTATGCAAAGATTATTATAAAATAGATGGATTGCCTGGTTTAGATGTCCATACCTTGTATACATCTGCATAATAAAGGAATGAGAGTGTATGCCAACTAAACTTTAATCTGTAAGAGGATTTTTTTTTTTTGAGACAGAATTTCTCTATGCAGTTCAGGCTGGCCTTGAGCTCACTTTTGTAGCCCAGGCTGGTCTCAAACTTGCACTGATCCTCCTGCCTCAGCCTCCCAAGTGCTGGGATTATAGGCACACAGCACCATGCCCAGCTGTAAGCGGATTTTCCCTTCCTTTTCACTTTTATCTTTTGACTCAAAAAAGAAAATTAAAATTACAGTTCTCCTGTAGTATCTTCAGGGGATTGGTTCCAGGATGGCTCTTCCCCTGCACAGACACTATTATGGTTTGTGACTAGTTGTCCCCACAAAGCCTCATGCAGTCATGGGGCGGGCTTCTAGAGTTTATGATTGATTCACGATCCAATGCTAGAATTACAGGTATGAATGCTGCTGGGATTATGGGTGTGAGGTGCTACACCACCCTAGGGCAGAGAGCCTGAATGCAATATAAGGAAGGGAGATGCTTGCTCTCTGCCTCTGCTCCTCCCTTTTGGCTCTTGCTGTTTTCCATTGCCATGAACTGCTGCCCTCTTTCATGTGCTGCTCTGCCTTGGAGCCAGCTGAGTGGACTGAAACCTCCAGTAACTGTGAGCTAAATAAACCTTTCCTTCCTTAATTTTGGGTTTTGGGTTTTGGGGATTATATCCCAGCAACAAGAGAAAAGTAACTGGGATAGACACCAAGACCCAAGGTTGCTCAAGTCCTTTACAGAAAAGGGCATGATGTTTGCACATAACCTAATCACATCCTTCTGCATACTTTACATTCTCTCTGGATGACTCATAATACTTAAGGCAGTGTAAATGCTGTGTGAATAGTTGTATACTCTATTGTTTAGGAAATAATGACAAGGAAGAAGTCTGTGCATGTTAAATATGGATATTTTTCTAAATATATTTAATCTGAAGTTGCTTAAGTCCATGACTGCAGGACCCAGGGATAACAGAACATCAATTATATTTTAGATCTGAGTTTTGAAAATGACTAGGTGTAGTGGCTGCTTGATATTCTTTTTGCTTCTTAACTGTAGCTGGTACCTAGTAGAGTCCTTTACCCATGAGTCCTTGCATTGGTTCTAATAGATTTGCCAGCCTGTATAGTACCCAAAATTTGATGTTTTTCTATAATAAATCCTTGCGTCTGTGCCCATTTGCTCCTAAGTCAGTGATGAAAGAATCCTTAGTAGCACTTGGCTAATTTGGTTTGTGTTTTTCCCTTTATCAAATCACTAAAGCTCTGGCTTGGGTGTACATACATGAGAGTTCAAACGTGTACACGAACTGATAGCTAAGGCTCAGATCTGTACAGAATACCAAGACACTTTCACTTCTGATTCTAGTCTGTTCTTAGGGAAAGTTATCATTTTATATATGAATACAGGGAGTACTTGGGCAAACATGTTAGCCAAGACCTCATACTGACTAAATTAATAAAATTGTTATGTCCCCCAAAGGTAAGGAGGGGATTAAATTATTCATACTGTGCAAAGTGCCTATGACCAGACCTGGACCTTCATGTAGAAGTGGTTGGATATTTACATGCCACAACCATCTGATATTTCTTACTCTGTTCTTACACATGAAGAGGCCATGGAGGAAAGGTGAAAAGAAAAATGGTATATATATATATATATATATATATATATATATACATATATATATATCAGCTAAGATTATTGTACTGCTGATTGTCATTGGTTTATTGAAAGGAACAGTTAATGTTTGTTTGATCAGTCTTTCATTGTTATATCTGGGAATCTGAGCAACTATATTGAAAACAGCAGTATATAATCTAACAACCACTGTTAATTTCTTATCATTTTGTTTTGAAATTCCATGTCATTTTTATACTTCATACCTTGTTTTGTTTCTGGCTTTTTCATTGCTATTTTGTTTTTGTTTGTTTTCATTAAAATAAAAAATGCTGGGCAGGGCGTGGTGGCACACGCCTGTAATCCCAGCACTCAGGAGGCTGAGACAGGAGGATCGGTGTGAGTTTGAGACCAGCCTGAACTACCAAAGTGAGCTCAAGGCTAGCCTGAACTGCATAGTGAGACCCTGTCTCAAAAAGACAAAAATAAAATAAAATAAAATTAAATTAAATAAAATAAATAAATAAATAAATAAATAAATAAATAAATAAAATAAAAAATGCTAAGAGTCTCAATTAGGACTTTGCAATAGTAATTGTTAGCTCTTAAAAGTATTCTTTACAATTCAGTTACTTATTGTACAAAATGAGCTATAGAAGAATTTTAAACTTTTAATCTATTTTAAGCTTCTAAATTGTTTAATCATTTGCATTTTTCTTTTTCTTTCTTTCTTTCTTTCTTTTTTTTTTTTTTGGCCAAACCGGAGATTGAACTCAGGACCTTGCACTTGCCAGGCAAGTGCTTATTCTACTAAGCTATCTCTCCAGCCCCCATTCACATAATTTTTAACCTGTGCTATTGTCATGTGTTGCATGCATATGGCATGCCTTCATTGATCTTCATATCACTATGTCTTAAGTCATAATGGGACACAAATCACTCGTGCACATCATGGTCTCTGTTGAAAAAAGAGGTTCCAGCACCCAGTTGCCTCCGACTTCTTCAGTGGAGAGCCTTACTTGTCCTCTTTCTCTCAGGTAAAGACATTTCAACTACCTGAACTCATTTTTTAAGTTTTTTCTTCATAAAGAATGTATAGTGTCAGTATCTGTTTAACAACAAATCTCTAAGCTCAGCAGTCTCTTTGGTCTTGAAGTACACACAGAAAAGTGAGTCAGCAGCTGAAACTTAATAACAACTTAATTTCTTGAACCTTTCTGGCAGTGTGACAGTTATTTGCAAAATCATTTACAGGGCCAGTGCCATCCACATTCAGCAGGCAGGTGGAAAGTATTCTAGAAAATTGACAAAGACATGTTTAGAAAATCCCAGTAAGATTTTTTTTCTATTCTGAACAAATGCCAAGTAATAAGAAAAAGCACATACAAACACAGTATTGTTTTTATGTGTAGCTAGATAATAAAATTACTATTGAGTTCTACAAATGTTTCCTTAGGATTAAATTAAGCAAGCTCTAGTTTTGATTGATCCAAGTTATTACAGTTACAGCATCTTGAGAAAGGAGTCAGGAGGCTTAATGAAGTTGTGTCTTGCTGTGCCAGACCTACAAGGAGTAAAAGAATTGAAAAGGGTCCCTGGAATTCTTAAAGTTACTCTGTCCTGAGCGAATCTGTGCTTCTTCTTTTGCTAAGATGGTGAGATTTCCCCTAATATCACTAGACTTCCAGAGACAGTCAGTCTACTCAGAATTACAAAAATAGTTGAACTAGGCAAATCCAAAAGCAGATAACTTTTTCCAAGTACGGACACTTAGATACGTCTGAAGACAGATATGCAAAGGGTTTGCACCCTTAAAATAAGCACAATATTTTAACATTTAAAACAGCCTTCCAGCAGTGTAGGGTGAAAGGATACCTCTGAGAAGTCAAGATATCTGACTTCCCAGGAAGTCTGATGGAATACACCTAGAGCAGTTGCTCTTTCCAGACAAGAAGAAATCATCAGCATATCAGAGCATGAATGCCCAAGTGTTCTTCTGATGCTAAAAGTTTGGAAGGTGTGAGTTTCAAGCTTCCTTGTGACATTAAAGCTTCCTCACCAGAGAGTTAGCATCATCAGATTTCATGGTGTGTGTGTGTGTGTGTGTGTGTGTGTGTGTTACTGGGGATGGAACTGAGCTGCATGGACTGTTACTTGCTTCCAAAACAAAACAGAGAAAATGAATCAGAAAGAGACAGTCACCAAATTTTCATGCTCCAGAATAAAGGTTCCCTCCAGACTATTTCTTGGTGGATCAAAACAGAGACGCTTTGGCCAACCCCTGCAAATTCTGACCCTCTTTCTAATTGTCTGAATCAACTCTCTGTTCCCCAGCCTTGGATTTCAGTTGCTTAACTGTCTCCATCTTGAAGAATCTCTTGGGAGCTAGTGGTAGGCTGTGGCTCCACAACTTCAAAAAGCTGAGGATGTTCATGTGCCTGTGAATGCATGAAGCCTCCCTGGGAAATACCACAAGCGCCTGATGGGAACAGTCTGTACCAAATGAAAGAGCAGAATAAAGAAGTATTCTGCTTCATGGAAAACTTGAGTCAAAACAATCTGGTCAGCAGCTACTTGGCTAGATGAGTATACATTCTCTGCTTTCTTTTCCTTTGATATTGATTGGAGTAGGAGGATTGTAATTTTTTCATTTTTAAATACTGCAAGAAATGTAAGTGTAGAGAATAGTACTTATATTCCTGGTGAGTTACTTGTTCAACTGCAACTGGGTTTTTTCTTTTCTGTGATGTTGATGCTGATGCAAGTAAGAGACGGACATGAAATGATTATTTGTAACATTTTCTGAACATGTGTAGGCCATGCACTGTAGTCAGGAAAGCGGATTGTGGGCAGCAGTGGTACGTGCTCACCTCAACACCATGCTAAGGGTGCCCAGCAAAGTCTGAGGTTGAAGCAAGGAGTGAATAATTAGCTTTTCTATTATTATGCACTTTAACAAGATCAAATTGTAGTGGTGTAAAATTCAGGAAGCCTATTTCTTGGTCACATTTCACACCAGCAGCTAGTCTCCTGTGCTTCTACTCCCTGTTGTCATTAATCCTGAACCCAGGCTGAAGTGAGAGCCTCTACCTCAGGCACACTGGCCTTTTGAGAAAGGTGTGCAATGCGGGAAAGCTGACAGAATAAGGGGTTGGCCCTTTAAGAGCTTTTATGGAGAATTATCATACATTACTTCTGCTCCATTCCATGAGGTAGAATGGATTTGTGGGCAAGCCTGACTCAGCAGATGGCACATACCTGCCTCCCATTCAGAGAAGAGTGGCTAATGGAAAGGGCAGGGCATCACTGGAAAACTATAAGGGAAAAATGTATTCAGGGACCAAGGAGATAGCACAAGTATCTGACAAGTGCAAGGTCGTAAGTTTGATCCCCGGTTCTGCAAAATAAATAAATAAATAATTACTCAAAATTATTAAATGTGCATGTTTGCTTTATATTTTACCTATGTATATTGTCATGCCATGTGATAATATATATATATATATATATATATATATATATGAATAATTATTTCAAACAAGCTGAAAAGGAATGATTGAAAACAACTCTCAAGTGGGCAGGAATAAATTGTTTCTTAGAATTTGTTTCTCTGTTACTCTAATGTTGTTATAAGTAACTAGATTTGCAATGAGTCTGGCTTGCAGAAGTTATTACAAGGCCCAGAAGATAAGGTTGATGTTAAAAACTGATGGGGAAATATTATGTTTGAACATACCTGTGACTTATTTTGGGAAACAAAATATAGCATATGCACCTTCCATTAAGTGTCACAATGGAATATGCATATGTGGGTCTTCCACGTATCTTCTTCCTATAGCTAAATATTTACTGACAATAGGAATTCTGCTATGAATACACAACTTCATGCTATGGGGGATAAAATGGGTGTTTATAAATTGCCTCAATATTTTAAATATTCTGTGATTGATAATCTTGATTTTTTTTCTAAATAATCTAGACATCAATGGGTCTTATTAATTTAGAACATCATGGAAAGCAAAGGTTACATGTATCAGAAAAAATTTGTGCTTGGCATATATTTAGAATTTATTAAGACCTTTTGCATATCAAACTAAGCTTAATATCTAATTCAAAAGTGCAAAAAGATGAAGCCTGACATTACACCACATAATCTAAATCACAGTCTTATATCTTATAAAACCCAGCGCCTCATGCTGCACCTGTAATTAAAGTTTAAAAAGCTCTCCTATGAGAAGAATCATGATGGTACTATGAAATGTCACTGGGTGCATCATCCTAACCATATATAAGAAGGGATGGATACTCAGGCACTGATTTAACAAACTAGCCCATTGTCTAAGACATAGAGCTTCTATAAAGACTTTGCTTAAGAAATTCTTGGAAACAAAGGTATCACTTAAGTTAAGCAGCATGTTAGTAAGGAAGCTAACTCATTCGTGTGAATTCTCCTAAGCCAACAACTATGGGCCTGTCAAAATTTTAATACCTTTCATGCACTTTAATAGTGGTAATTGCTTGCGCTGCAGACATCTTGCGGTGGCTGAGTCACCATCCTACAATGCTGGTACCTGTCACCTTTCAGAAATGGTGCTAGCACATTAGCCTCCATACACACACACACACACACACACACACACAAATCATCCCAGCCCTACTTTTTAAAATCATAAGCCAGTCACACCGCAATTTTCCTACTGGCAGTACTTCTAATGAGCCTTTAAGAAAGAGGTCTTAATTTAGAGCCAGTTTGTCTATGAAAATGTGAAATTTGCAAAAACTGCATAAATACACACACCTTCATATAGTAATTTTATAGATTTTTCATAATAGAGCAGGTTCCTTCTGGTCAGCTAAATTTCTCAACATAACAAATTTTAATTGGGCTCTGATTTGAATTGTTGGCCATTTAAAAGGACAACTCTGAAAATTAGCTCTGAAAAAAAGTATTTTCTATGTGGGGAACAATGTAAACCAAAATGTACTAAAATGCTTAGCTAAGAGAACACACTGTTCCCAGGCATGCCAAAAGCAGCAGTTTAAAAATAAAATACAATGAGATTGTAATTTGAGATGTTGCCTGCAAACCTGGACTGCAGATTTGCTGCACTCAATCTAACTCCTTACTCAACTGAGGTTCTCCTAGTCTCTCTGTATACAGATGACTAAATTAATATTTATTTTTATTTTAAAAATAGAAGATAAATCTCTTTTAATTCATATAGACCTCTTTCTATGCAGAGCTCTAACTCAAGTATCTGTTCTTGGCTATCTCGATGGTATTATTTGGTTCTATTTACAAATCAAGTATTTTTAGATGTTTTCATAGCATTAATATTCAGGAGCTTTTGATGTGATGGACTATTAGAGGCAGATTGACTCAGGGATAAAAATAAAGTTGACTTTACATGGGATGTTTTACGTTCAATACCTGTTTTCTAATGAACTAAGTTATATTATTAAAAAAAGAAATCAAGTGTTTAAAAGAAAGCCTCATTTCTAAGTCAAAGTAAATTTCCATTTTTTATAGAACAATACTATTATATGGGAAAATATTCACAATGCATAATTATGTTTTAGAAAAGCAGTCAACCTAAGATATTATTACCATAGTACCACTATGACAAATAATGCACATAAAATTATATGTTAGTGATGGGATAAGAGTTGACATTTTGATTGTGACTTTCAGAGTTTTCTTTGAAAGGCTTTTGAAAACAAACATATATAAATAAGAAACATGACAACAGTTGGTGGAAATATATCATAGGCCAGGATTTGTTTCCATCCTACCTCTGTTCTTTAACATTTTCCCCCTAAGGGATAACCTTACCTTTCCTGGTCTGTCTCTGGACAGTCATTATACCAAGTTCTAAGCAATTACCTGTCAGTCAAGTAAAGAGTTATACGGAGCACAGCAAATTTTTGCATAGGTATAGGCAAGGTAATTGAGGCAAAATGAGTGATGCAAGTGAAATCACAGCTCTATAGCAGAAGAACATGTCAAGCTAGAACCAAATCATCAACTGAATTCCTTAAATAAACCAATGAAAAGATTTGCATTGTTTTGTGGAGGTCAAGCTACCAAGTATAACAATGGATAATTTTTCCCTTTGAGCCCATTGATTGCTGCTCCCAATTGAACATTAGCTTCATCTCCTAAACTTCCTCAGTTTCCTAAGACTAATAGAAAATATGTTTTTTAAGGAACAGATCATCTACATGAGATGATATATTGCACTGTAGCCCTGGAACTGGTACAGGGAAACTGGCAGGGTTATAGGGTCAAGTATGTGGTTGGGACTTTAACTCCACTTAAATTCACAGAAGAGACTCCTCACATGGAAAGTTTTATAATCCATAGAAATTGGGAAGAAAGTTAGCCAGGCAAAAATACATATCTGCTATAAAGCAAAAGGAAAAGATTATTATGTAGACTAATTATTAAAATTTTATGAAACTTCAGTCATGACATCCAGCTGAATGGGTTGCATTTTCTCAGCAAATTGTAATCAACCCTTTTCCTCACCTGCAACTTAACTTTTCACAATTGTAGTTATTCACAGTGATCCTTGCTCAGCAAGATATTAAGGAGAAAGCACCAGAAATAAATTTAAATTATGTACTGTTACTGAAATTTCACAAAATCTTATATCATGTCCTATCACTCCATTCCGTCCCACTTGGAATGTAAACCATCCTTTTGTCCATTGTATCCACACTGTATGTGGTACCTTTCCATTAGTTATGTAGCAGTCATTTTAGTTATCAAATTATAAAAGGAAAGTATAAATTATAGTATTCCTGTACTGCACTACAAATAGAATTGAGTACTACATATAGGGTCTCAAGCATTCCCTGGCAGTCTTAGAAATGTATCCTGTTGAAATAAAAGAGGACAATTGTAAGTTTTGATGGTGAATTCTTTTTTGTTGTTACTGGGAATGAAACTTAAGCCCTTGCCCTTGCCAGAAAAATGCTGTGTCCTGAGCTATATCCCCAGCTAAAAGAGGACAACTGAAGTACAACAACTTGAGTAAAGATCTGTAGGCCCCTTTGTCCAGTGGCCTTCTCTGGTTCTACCTTCACATCTCAGACTTTCACCCAAGAGGGCAGCAATGCAAACAATAATGTTTTGCACTGTAGTCCTTGAGCCATTATGGAGGTTTTGGTTGCCGAAAGCAAGCAAATAAGATGGGGTCTAAATATTATTTTATAGCTCTTAATGCTTTTAGATAATGCAATGCACATTAACAAGAGCACTGCAAAAAAAGAAAATTTCACACTTTTCTTCCCAAGTGACATATAAATCTCATTAAGTGGATCTTTGTGAAATGATGACATGGCTCAATGATTTGCTTTTTATTTGTCTATATGTTAACTATAACAAGGGCCCTAGGGAAAGCATTAGCATTTGGCTGACAAGTGTTAGTAGGAACTGTGCAGGATCACAAGAAATCAGCTGGGGTCTGGTTAAGATTTGAGACATGGATGAATAGAAATCCAACTCAGTTTGGTAGGGATAATCCAATTTGGTGGTTGTTAATTATACTAAGTAATTTTGTTTGTTTTGTCCCTGATAGGTAAGAAATTATTTTGCCCTTAAGTTGAGATATTGAGTTAGCCAGCAGTGTTTCTCTACCTTCGCATAATTTATAATAAATTATATGTTTTATATATTTATGTGCTACAATATTGGATGTTTGTATATTTATAATTATCACATCCTTTCAATGAATTGACTTTTAAAAAAGTTTATGTACGTGGTACAGGGTCTTACTATGCAGCTTTGACTTGTAGTGATCCTCCTGTTTGCGGCCTCCCCAACACTGGGATTACAGGCGCATTCCACCATTCCCCAACTCAAAGTCACCAGCTCAGCTTGCCTGGGGGCAGTGCTGGGGATCGAACTGCAGTCCGTGCACTTGCCTAAGCAGGTGTTTAGTTCCGTAAGCTCTCTCGCTGGCTCTGAATTGATTTTTTTTAACCATTATATCTTACCTCTTTTTCTATAGTTTTTGACCTAATGTTGATCTGATCAAGAATAAATACTCTTGTTCATTTGTGCAAACTGGATACCTCTTTGCATCCATTTACTTACGATTAAATGATCAGGGCGACAGCTCAGCAGCATAAACACCTACCTGAAGCACAAGGTCCTGAGTTTGATCCCTTGTACAAAAAAAAAAAAAAAAACAAATATGAAGCTGGGCGTGGTGGCTCACACCCATAATCCCAGCACTCGGGAGGCTAAGGCAGGAGAATCAGTGCGAGTTCAAGACCAGCCTGGGCTACAAAAGTGAGCTCAAGGCCAGCCTCAACTGCATAGTGAAACCCTGTCTCAAAAAGACAAAAAAAAAAAAAAAAAAAAAAGATGAAATTAAGCTTCCAGTAAACAGCATGTAATTGGGCTTAATGGAGGAAAATGGCAGAAGAGCAGAGTGAGGAGCACTTTGGCAAGTAGAACGGTAGCTGAGTATGGAGAGTGGTAGCTGAGTGTAGAGATCAGTGACCCAAGGAGCCTCTGCTGTGGCTGTGATTCAACCTCTTCTCATTTATTAGCATTCTCTCATTGTAGTTTTTGTTTTCAGTTGATTCTGAAAAGTCACCTTAAAGTGACATGCTTACCCACTTAAAACCATATAAAGAAATCAATCTTAGTGACTGATATAGCTGGTTTCTGACTAAGATTTCGTTATTCATGTTTGCGTATTAAGATTTCAATTCACTATCCATATTGCTCTTATGGAAAGAAAAATAGTTACTTGGAAAGCTGTTTGAAGAAAATCTTCTTGCCTTGCTTTCTCCCCATCCCACTGCCTGACCGGAGTTTTTAATTCCAAAAGAAGTTTTTCTAAAAGTTTACCTAACTGCCCATTTCTACCCCACTTTTCATCCTTCCCAGTCCCAGGGTCCCTAGAGTGTGTAACTTCCTCTGGGGTATCTGTTTATTCAGAGGCTCACATCCTCCTGTCTTTCAAGCCATAAGACCTCTATCTTCTAGGTCTTCTTCATTTACTACTTAAGGCCTGTCTCTCTGGGACTCTCACCTAGTATTTCATTTTAATCATAACAAAAGTAACAACAGAACAGAAAATGACATGGTATTGTTGAAACACAAGTAGAAAGTACAGAATTTTGTACGTCCCTTTAAGACTTGCTGAGTCATAATTAAGCTTAGAGCTTGTCAAAAATTATTTCCCTATTACTACCCATGGTATCATATTGAATAAAAGCAAATTTAAAGATTGAAATATTATAAGACAGTTAGACTGACCGCATTTTATACACATTGTAAATAAAATGAGCATTTCCTGCTTACTCTGAAATACTCCTGTGACTATCAAAGGGGAAACTTTCATATAAGGACTTTGACTAAATAGAACCTAGGAACCATTCATTAATTATCCTTTGTACTTTCTGAAGGGAAAGCCTACATTTGTCAAAACAGCACAATGCTGTTTTGAACAACTCTTGGGGATTTCAGAAACTGTCCTCCTGAGAGAAAGTTCTTCAAAGCTTTTCCAGTTTATTGCTCCAGACATTTCTGAACCATATATATATAATATATATATATATATATATGAAATGTTAGGTCTGAGATAGTCAAAAGTATTTGAAAACTAGAGACAAAACTCCAATTTAGATTGTCAGTCCCTGCAGTGACAGAGGTTTAGGAGATACCAGGAAAAATAGGCACCTGGGGACAGGAATGACCAAAGGCTATGGCACCTTGAATTTACTAACAAATTTTGATCTTATGGGTCAGCCACGTAAGAAAGGAAGAGTTGTAGCTTTTGCTCTTCCCTTTGGCCTGTTTTCCTAAGGTACACCAAATGACTATCACACCAAACATTTCTTTTTTTTTTTTTTTAAAGAATTTTTTATTTTTATTTTATTTGTTTTCTTGTTTCAGAACTTTTGTTTGTTTATTAATTTATTTTTATGGCCAGCTCAGCCTGCCCTGAGGGCAGGGCTGGCACAGCATGTGGTGCCAGGGATCGAACCGCGGTCCCTGCAGCCGCCTAAGCTTTCCTAATCAGGTGCTTTAGACCACTGAGCCATCCTGCCGGGCCCCAACACCAAACATTTCAACAACGACGTACAATCTCAGGGCCTGGCCATTGTTAGTACAGATCATTTTGGGCAGTGGCCTCAAGAAGAACCTGTACTCTCCATTGTTGGCTGTGGAAGAAAATAAACATCAGAGAAAATGGAAGTACAGTGACCTGACAAGGCCCCAACCCAGCAGCAGAGGAAGCCATGGTAGAGATTGCTATGAGAGGCTCTTTAATTTTGTTTGGAGAAACTGGACTTTAGACAGATGAACTTTTTTTCCCTTAGATTCTTGTTTATCTAACAAAGTTGTGGTTGAGAAACAATCCAGGATTCACAAGGTCAGAGGAATACTGCTTCCCACACAGTGGACTCCACCCGCCTCGCTCTGAGGCTTCCCCTGGCAGGTGGTGTGGAGGGCTGTGGGTACTCCCGCCCCACAAATGTTCACCCAAAGGACATATCAACCTCTTGGGCTTGGCCCTCTTGATTTCACAGCCTCAGGAAACTCAGAGTTCTATTTCCTTTCCCATGCTGTCCTCTGAGCTTGGAATCATTCCAGTGTGGTCATCCTGTTAAAGTGCATTGGGAATGAAGACCATCAGTGAAATTCAGAAAATACGAATATATCCGATTTTAGTACCTTTCTTTCTTCAGAGAAAATAGATTTTCATCACCAGTTACTGAGATTCGGCCTTCCATTAAAGGACTATTGAGTATTCTTATCCTTATCTTTGAGACTTGAAGAAAATCTTTTAAAGAGATGTTTTATAAAGAAATCTTCCCTCCTTCTCCCTTGACCCCTGGTTCTCTGGTATATAAATAGGACATTTTTTCAGCCCTTGCTTTCTGACATCTATAGTATTGTTTTTATCCCCTGACTTACAGATCTGCAGCAAAGGCCACCTCAGTAGATTTGAAACAGGTTTCTTCATGTTGCTGTCTACACTCACCTCTGGGTAGGCCAAGTCACAGACTTACCTGGAACAACTCTGCCCTCCACGCTCACAAGTGTCTTGTTGATTAAGGGACAAAAGTGCAGAATGAATGTAAAACTCATAATTTCTCTGTTCTTGTATTTTTCAGAAATTGAGGCGAAGGAAGCATGTGACTGGCTCCGTGCAGCTGGGTTCCCGCAGTACGCCCAGTTGTATGAGGGTACGTTGCCTTCTCTATTATCTTTATAAGAAGGACACTCTGGAAATAGATCACATTTATGTCCAGGTCTTTTCTCGATGACTTCTTTGATTCCTTTTCTGCTTGGCGTTTGCAATGCCAGGGGCTCCTTCTGATTCCACCTTGGAAATGAACATCTCCTTCCTAGGCCGCTTTGCCTTCTGCACACTGTTCCAGATTCTCCTCTAGCTCCGCCAGTGTCCTTCCATCAGCAACTTTGCACCATTTTTTTCTGTAATTGTTCCTTGTTTTTTCTTCACCACTATTTTCTTAAAAATGAAGTAGTTAATAAATTTCTTAGAAGTCCCCAAACCAATTGCTTTACAATTTCTCATATTTCTGTTCACTTTATATAAGATGTAATTCTTATTTTATTTTATTTTTTCTTGTTTCAGAACTCTTGTTTGTTTGTTTATTTATTTATTTTTTATGGCCGGCTCAGCCTGCCCTGAGGGCAGGGTTGGCGCAGCATGTGGTGCTAGGGATTGAACCGCGGTCCCTGTAGCCACCTAAGCTTTCCTAAGCAGGCACTTTAGACCACTGAGCCATCCTGCCAGGCCCCAAGATGTAATTCTTGTGAATCTTTGGTGAGGTACTTTTTTTCTTTAACTTTACTTATTTATGTTATGGTGGACTCAGCCTGCCCTGGAAGTGGGGCTGTGCAGCATGTGGTGCCAGGGATCGAATCTCGGTCCATGTGGTTGCCTAAGTTTGCCTAAGCAAGCACTTTAGACCATTGAATGATCTCACTGGCCCCAGTGAGGTACTTTTATTGCTAGCATTACACTTTCTATCATTGATTATTTGACACTTAATAGATGTGCTCACTTATGTCTTAATTATGTCTAAAATTATAACAAAAGATTTTAACCTCTTTTTGGATCAGCCCTGTGTACGATGAATTACAATGGCAGCAGAAGGTAGATGGCTCACCGACAGAGGAGTATTGCTAATAGTGGCTGTGGACAGGAGTAGGAATCAACAAGCAACAGTGCACAGTACAGGAGCCCAGAGACTGTAAAGGAGAGCTGTTACTAATACTGGCCCAAAGGGATAGGCAGAAGGGGAAGGAGCTGGTACCAGGTTTGAGGCTCCATTGAGCAGACCTTCCCTCGGAGGGAGCACACAGCTGACCATGGACAGAACTGGGGGATAAATTCTGTGACCCCAGGCTCTTTCTTCCATCCTAAGCTAGGGCTTCTCATAGATCAAATAAAAGGAAGCCAGAGGACGCAGGTCTCCTTCATTGTCATCCATCCCTAAAGGTGACTCTTAAGGCACAGAGCAGAGTGCAAAGCAGTGAAGAGTGGGTCTGCAGGTCAAAATAGAGGCTACCTAGCAGGGAAACTGTACCAGATTATCTTCCTGATGGCGTGTATAGGGTGGAAATTAGACTTTCCTTACAGGTGACTTCCATCCCTTCATCTAGAAGTTCACTTTTATACTGAAAATTTTTATATTACATTTTTTTCTACTTTTTCTATTTCTTGTATTTAAATACTGTGAGGATAAAGGAGTTTGTCTTTCATTGGGTGTTGAACTTTGGGATTTTGGTGAAAGTTTTCATAGAATCATAGCCTTTTAGACCAGGAGGCATTTTATAGTTCATGGCTAAGTAATTCTCCCTACTCCATTCTCCACCAGAAACTCACTGATTAGGAAGGAGAAGCCTGGAAAGGTTAGATTACTTTTCCAGAGTGGAAGAGTCAGAACTGAAATCTCAGTCTCTTGGCCATCAGTAAAAATATTTTTTATAACTACACTTGCTTTATAAAACTCAAAGTACTATGAGATTAAATGTGAAAAGAGGGCTGGCCACATAGCTCAGCAAACTAAAAATACCTGCTTATGCAGAGTGCAGTGGCCTGGGTTCAGTCTCTGGTGTGGCATGCCACGCTGGTCTCTCCCTTGAGGTGCACTGAGACAGCAATCGAGACTGGGCATGGTGCCACACTCCTGTTATTCCAGTGTTTGGGAGGCTGAACACAGGAGAATCACTGAGTCCAGTCTGTGTAGTGAGGCCCTGAAGACCCTGTACTAAATACATTAAAAAAATAAAAATGCTTTAAAAAATGTGAAAAGACCATACAAGTATAAGAGGTAAAGATAATTTATAAGCCATATATGTCTATAAAACTGTGTTCAAACAGTTCAAGTTAAAAAAAATGTAAAAAGAATAAGAATAAACACTTCTATGTGGTATTATTCAGGTATTATTCAAGGCACCTATACTATCCACTTAATATTCACCAACTGTCTTACCATGGGTATAATAATTATCATTCCCATTTTACTTATGAGGAAACAGGCCAAAGGAGCTTAAGTGACTTGCCTGCTGTCCCACAACTAATATGTAATCAGGATATAAAGTAAGAGCATCTGAGCTTCGGAGTCTGCGTTCCTCGCTGTGCGCACACTCATACCTAGAACGAGACAGTCTTTATTCTGGGACCGTCTGGAATTCAGTCACTTTACTTGTTTCAGCCGAAGAGGCATTGTTTCTCGTTTCCAACCCAGACTGAGCTTTAGATACCCTTAGATGTAACATGAATGGCAAAGTGGAGGCAGAACAAAATACAAAATGACAAAGAGAAAACAATGACAGAACACAGATAACGAAGCAGCATTGTTAAATTTGACTACAGCCTTTATGCTAATAACCTCAGATTTTTATCTACCTAAGTGAGGTACCTAAGATTAATACCCTGTTCTAATATTGGCTGGTGAGTTCTCCAGCTGGCTTAAATAAAGAAAAGTCATCGTGCTGGAATTTCTTCTTTTTGCATAGAATCAGTTGAATATTTTGCTGACACTTTGAAGTGACTCAAACTTTAGCTACAAGAGAAAACACTGAGATCATTGAACTTTGGATATTTTTGTAAATGACCTTTCTGAAGGAAAATAATCTGCCAGACTACTCCATGAAATCATCAGGATAAAATTTAGTGACCTACACATTAGGTAGGTAGATGGTAAGAGCTCAAAAACTCTTCACATCCAGCCTTTGTTAGTAATGAGGATGAGCTATAAATATGCAACCACTTAGTATTAAATACAAGGTCAAGTACTTGATTATCTCATATTTCACACTTAAATTGTATTCTCAAAAGCATTTACTGTGATAAAAATAAAATGGTCTGCTATTTTAAACACCTCCAACAAAGATAATGAGCAATGAATATTAAGATCAGTAACTTGTACAGACCTTGGTGATCTAATATGTTGATACTCATTCAGGTAAAACACTACATGAACCTATTGGTCTCTCTTTCTTAGATTCACAATTCCCCATTAACATTGTGGCTGTCAAGAATGACCATGATTTCCTTGAAAAGGACCTTGTAGAACCTCTTTACAGGTAAACTATGTGAAATATTTTTATTTCTTTTCATTGGTCAGTCTCCAGTAGGTATCAGTAAAGCAAGGGGCAGGTTCAACAATCCAGTAAATATTGATTGCGTGTCTATTAAATCTAGATACAGGTCCAAGCTCTAAGAATACTATGTTGAGTGTGGCCAGTTTGTGTTTTTGTGGAATTTAAATCCTAATAGGAGGCTTCAAATAACAGATCAAGAAAAAGAAAAAGGAAAGCATTAAGAAAAAGAAAGACTGTAACTATTTCCTAGTGTGTTTTATGGTGCTTAAAAAATTATGGCAAGATGAGATTGGAGAGCATAGATGAGTTGGTGGAAGGAGACCTGATGGGTAGCCATACCATGTGTGGTCAGGGACACACCAAGACTCCAATGATTACGTCAAATGTGACTAGCTTTTTGTTTGTTTGTTTGTTTGTTTTGCAAAATCAAGTGATGATATCCTCAAACTAGAATATGTTAGGCTAAGTAACTGTGGCAACAAACTTGCATATGTAAACTTCTGCTGCATGATAGATTCTATAAGGAGCAGAGACATATATGAATAATTTCCTCCCCTTAAACCCTTTACTATCTAGTTAGAAAAAAACTAGTTGAAGAAATGAGAAACAAAAATACGAACAAATAACAATTAAGTTTCGGTTAAGACTAAAAGATTCAATGAACTCTACAGCCCTGAATAATTGAATTCTGTCGGAGATACAATGTGTATCTCTAGGAAAGTAAAATTTCATGATCTAAGCTCTGGAAAGATCTCAGAGCTGAGGATGAATATTAGTTACAAGATTTAAGTCACTTTTCAAGACTATACCATTTTTATGAGCCAAAAAGACCTTAAAATCCAGTACTGGTAACCCTAAGTTCAATGATCTTTCTAATATATTCTGTATCTGACATAAAAAAATGGTGGTGTAAGGTGAAATGATAGCAAAATTTTTGTCAGTGTAAGTACGAGACACTAATGTATGGCAGGACAGTGTGTAAATCACCTTAACTTTGGCTTGCTGTGTCTGTATTTTGATGTTCTCAAACCAATTACTCCATGCTTCCTGCACAAAGAGAAAATAAATTCATGTTAAGAAATGATCTCTAGGGCTGAGGAGATAGCTCTGTGGCACAAGTGCCTGCATGGCAAGTGCAAGGTCGTGAGTTCAAACCCTGGTCCCGCCAAAAAAAAAAAAAAAAAGAAATGATCTCTAAGGGCTGGTGAGATAGCTCAGAGGCACAAGTGCCCACCTGGCAAGTGCAAGGTCCTGAGTTCGATCCCCAGTTTCACAAAAGAAAGAAAGAAAGAGAAATGATCTCTTCAGTGTTCAAGAAAGCAACAGTGTGAGTTTGCTTAAATTTAAGACAACGATCCTGTGTACTAAGAGAGCAAAAACACCTCTTCAAATCCTAAATTTGAGCAGAAACAGGCTGAGCCAGAATAGAAAATAAGCACAAGGGGCATTTTTAAGAGTCTATGAGATGAATGGATAATTTTGTTATGATTCTTGAAACACAATAAACTGAAAAAAACATCGTTTCCTCTTCTCTGTGTCAAAATCTGCAGAAGCAGATAGACTGCTTCCCAGGACTATTCATTCTGGGCACCATAGTCCAACCAACACTCCATCTTGACTTCTGCCTGTTATCCAAGTTTATTTATTTATTATTTATTTATCTTAAGGTTTTTTTCTTTTTTTTTCATGGCAGGCAGCTTAGTCTGCCCTAGAGGTGGGGCTTGCATGGTGTGTGGTGCTGGGAATTGAACCTAGGTCCCTGCAGTTGCCTAAGCTTTCATAAGCAGGTGCTTTAGCCCGCTGAACTATCTCTCCAGCCTTATTATTATTATTATTATTATTATTATTACTATTACTATTAATAGTATTTTGTATTTTAGGACAGACTACAGGGTCTCACCATGTAGATCAGACTTGTAGTGTGGCTCAGCCTGCCCCAGGAGTGGAGCCAGTACAGCGTGCTAGGGATTGGAGCTGCTGTGCTCTGCCTAAGCAGGCGCTTTAGTCCACTGAGCTATCTGGCTGGCCTGTTTCCATTATTGTTATTTTTTTTTTATGTTATGGCAGGCTCAGCCTGCCCTGGGGATGGGACTGGCACAGCATGTGGTGCCAGGGATCGAACGTCGGTCCATGCGGTTGCCTAAGGATGCCTAAGCAGGTACTTTAGACTGCTGAGCCATCTTGCCAGCCCCCAAGTTTAGTTTTGCTAGCTTGAATTTTTCAAAATGAATACAAAATATATTTATAAAGTATTTATAAAAAATAGAAATATGTATTTAAAAATATTTTAAATGAATGTTTATCCTGTATGCACAATACTTACACTACTGTGAGCATTTATACTATATATAATTAAGCTTATATTATAACATAGTATAATTATACAATATATGTAGAAATTATGTAATATATATAGTATAATATAAATATATAAAAATTCGCTCTTCTAAATAGTTATGTAAATATATTTTCTAGGTATATTAAAATATTTGTATAAAGTCTTTAAAAGTATACTTATACATATTTATATATTATATAATAATAAATTATAAATATGTAGTATAATTGTAGAGTGTAGGGCCAGGGAGATAGTATAGGGCCTGCTAGCAAGTCCAAGATGCTGAGTTTGATTCCCAATATAAAGAATGTTATATACTATATAAGTATATATAGTGTAATAAAAAGTGCATATATATATTTAGCATATATATATATATATATATATATATATATATATTATTCTCTATGCACTTTTGACAAAGGCATATAGTCATCTAACTACCACCACAATGAAGATGTAGAATAGATAACTCTATTACCCCAAAACTTCTTCAATTCTCCTATTATCAACTTGTACCCCCACTCCCAACTGCTGGCAACCAATGGTCTGCTTTTTGTATCTATAGTTTTGCCTCTTCCAGAATTCCATACAAATGAAAGGAAATAGCAGAGAGAGCCTTTTTATTCTGGCTTATTTAATTTGGTCTGATGCACTTAAGGTTGATTTGTGTCATGTGTTTCAATAGTTATTTCTTTTTGTTTCTAAATAGTGCTCCATTGTGTGGCTGTATCAGCTTATCATTTCCTAATTAAGGGATATTTGGGTTACTAAAGTTTTGATTATTGAACATTTGCATTCAGATTTTTATTAGTATGTTGGTAGTACATAATGATCATATTCATTACAGGGAACTTGCACATACAAATTTTTACTTCATTCATTCATGTATTTATTTATTTTTGTCTTTTTTTTTTTTTTTTTTTTTTTTTTTTTTTTTTTTTTTTTTTTTTTTTTTTTTTTTTTTTTTTTTTTTTTTTTTTTTTTTTTTTTTTTTTTTTTTTTTTTTTTTTTTTTTTTTTTTTTTTTTTTTTTTTTTTTTTTTTTTTTTTTTTTTTTTTTTTTTTTTTTTTTTTT
>PVJA010024526.1:0-31750 GCA_004027025.1 Myocastor coypus | reverse complement strand
GGAGGGGAGGGGAGAGGGAGGAGCAGAGTGTCGCCCTAGCGATGGAGGAGCAGGCCCTGCCTGAGCTGGCCGCGCTGGCCAAGTCTGCACTCACGGACCTGACTGAGAATGAAGCACGACTTAGGGAGGCCGGTTACAATTATCCTCACTTCCCTGCCGGAGAGAGAGCAGACAGGCATGTGGGCGGCGTGCCAACTTTGGAGTTTCAGAACGTCCGCTGGGGGATGCGGCTTGTGCCGATGCTCTTGTCATGGAACGGGGCGCGAATAAAAAGAGCATCTGCGTCTCGGACCACACAGCATGACCGCCGGCCTTCTTCTCCTCCTTGGTTATTTTATTATTGTTTTATGAGCAGAGTGGATTTCCTGGGGAAAAGAGAGCTCCTGTCTGAGAGAGGAACAGCAGAGGGGTCCTGAGTGGGTGGTCCCCAGGAAGCTGTCTTTTCCGGGGACTTTTATAAAGGAAAACCACGTGGTGAGGCGGGTCTAAGGTGGTGGAGAACATGGGAACTGGCTTGGGTGGGCATGAGGTGGGACAAACCGTGGTCAGCCAATGAGATTCCAAGCACCATGGCTCAGGTAAAATTGACTCGATCCAGGACCAAATGGGGAAGCGAGTCACGCAGCAAGCAGGCATGAACATAGAACAAGGCCTCCTCCTGCTGGGGGTTGGGTTAGTGACTCAGCGGGGCTCTTTCAAGGCGATTGATACCTACTTAGAATATCAGTCCCCTGTGCCCATCCCTAGGGAAGTATGCAGCGGTAGCTGTTTACTCTTGTCTTGAGATCTGTCCCACAGTGGAGGACTGTCTGTCTATAGTTGCGACGTCACCTTGTCTTCCATGTGGTCCTTGATGGCCTCTAATATTTCTCTCTCATTCAGCTGCCTACAGCATTCCCGCCTCTGAAGAAGCAACCCGCGCTGCGTTGTGTCGCACTGTGCCTGATGTCCCCTCAAAGCCTCACGTGGCCATAGGTGCACTTTCAGAGGTGGCTGGGTCTAGCATGTGTGACACTGGGACTACGGCTGTGGTCTGCCACAGATGAGTCCCCTGTGGCATAATGAGGAAGCCACAGAAGCACACACAGCCTGGATAGAATGTAGGGCACAAAGCGGGCTGCTGCTGCCACCACCTGCCACTGCCGCTTCGCTGCTCTGCTGTGTTCCACCTGCTTGGCCAGCTCTGAACCCAAAAACCCAGGAGACTTCTGCAGGGGCAAGCGTGCTTCGAAGACGCCCACCAGCGAACGGCCCTTCTGAAGACCGAGGTCTTCCTTGCAGCTACTTTGTACTTCTTTACAATTCTGCAATTAAAAATTTATACTTATTTGAATTTTTCATACGTTTCAATGTATCCTTCAATTATTTTTAAAATTTTAGTCATAGCTTTCGGAGTATTATTGTTTTGTAAAACTACTTAATTTTCCACTTTCTAAGTATAAACTATTTGGGACAGCCAGATAGCTCAACAGACTAAAGCACTTGCTCAGGCAGGCAAGGGACCAGAGTTGGATCCCCCAAGTGCCAAGCCAGCCCCATCTCCAGGACACACTGAGACAGGGACTGAGACTGGGCATGGTGGTGGGCACCTGTAATCTCAGCACTCGGGAGGCTGAAAACAGGAGGATCACTATGAGTCCAGTCTGTGTAGTGAGACCCTGTAGAGCTCGTACTAAATACATAAAAAATAAATAAATTTAAACTATTTCTTTCACCTTTCTAAGCTCAAGTAGTTTCCTGTTTTGATCCTTAATTTCTCTGAGTTAAAGAGATTTCTCCACAATGCTGCTTGAAGCCAGGACTGGCGTACTGTCCACGACAGCCCTGCGTGACAAGCTGGCACAGTGCCCAGCACAGCCGGGCAGGTCAGCGGCTCCCTGGCGCGTTGCCCGCTGGCCAGCCCTTCTCCTCATCCATCTCCACCCACAGACACAGCAAGCGCGTTCTCAATTTTCTTGACTAACTTATCAGCTGCCCCATTAATATTCCCAATTACCCTCTCTGGAAGACAAATGGTTCTTTAAACATTTTCTCATCAAAAACATAGCCTTAAACTCCCTGCAATCAGAGTTTAGAGTACAATCTTTTTTTTCTTTTCTTTTTTTTTGAAGAAAATACAAAATAATATTAAAACAAAAAAATTTGCAAATGGTACAAAATTTCACTAAACAAAATACTATGAATTTCACAGTGTTTGTTCTATTGCATAGCGCTGTCTTCAAATCAGTTGTTCATATTACCAGATATGTGCATGCCAAACTGCAAGAAGAAAGAAAAAACATAAAAAAGAGAGGAAAAGGGGAAAGGATGAAAGGAAGGAGGCAAAACAAGATTGCTGCTGCTTTCCCCAGGCCAGCAGGAGTGCAAGTCCGGTTGTCCCGCCCTCCTGCTTGTGTACGTAGCCACAGCTCTTCCCCCCACTCCCTCTCCTGTCCGTCTCATCTCAGGAATTCCCTCCAGGTCCATTCCCGTGTCACAGTATCTACTGAACCCTTCAGATTTTTATTTTCTCTTTCAGGTTCTCACACTAAGGAGAAAATGCAACATTGGTGCATGTAAACTTGATTGATTTCACTTAAGAGCATGGTCTCCGGTTGCGCCCTCTCACCAGAAGTGAGTTCTCTTGGGTTCTCAAGGGGCTTGCTCAAATGCGAATTGTTCCCTGGAACCCCACTCCTTCTCTCAACAAGCATTTTTGCAGCTTCTACCATGTACCAGGCCATCTCCAGGACTCCAAACTACAAAGCCAACAAAGAATCTCTATCCCTGTGGAGCTCACCGTACCAGTGCATGGGGCTGACATTCAACTAACCATTGCAATGAGCCTAGAGCATGCCGGGAAAATAATGCACAGCGGGTGGGGGCGGGGGGAGTGAGTGCTCAGCCTGGGGCAGATTGTGGTTTTATGTGAAGCATCACTGATGGCTTCGCGAAGGAAGTGACGACATTCTAGCCACGTGGAGAGGGTGAAGCGAAGGCCCAGCCCGTAAATTTATGGGGAAAAGACTGTCAGAAGAAGAAAGCGCAAAGTACACAGCCCTCCCAAATGAGAACGTAGCGAGTTGCTTCCGGTCAGGACTACACGCCAGCTTAATTCCTCATACATTTCCCCTCTCCGTTCATAACCCCCGACCCACCTCCACCCCACCCCTGCTTAAAAGCAACTCCAGTGTAAGAATCTCACTGCACATTTCGTTCCAGGCTCCATCTCCTCCAGAGGCAACTCTGTCCAAGCAAAGCTAGTGAATCCCACCCTGGCTATGCCCATCAGCTCCAGACGCCACCTGAGGTACACACCCAGACTCTGGGAAGCGACCGCCATCCGCAATGCGGCATCTCACCGCTATCGCAGAGGCCGGCGTTCTCCTGCAAAAGCTCACTCTCTCGCTGAGCCTGTCCCCCTCCTGCGCCCACCTCTCCATCGCCTAAGCTGGAAACTTCTGAGACGTGCACAGCTCTTTCCGCATCTTTCCACTCTGTCCGCAGCCTGCAGAAGGCCATCGAGCCACCCTTCCCTGTATGCATGTGGCCCTGCACTCCTCAGCTAACTGTGGAGGTCCCAGCAAGCGTGGGTGACCACATTCATTGTGCCCGGGGTACCCACCGGTCCTTCCCGCACACTGTCGATCTCTCTCCAGTTACATACAAATATACACACACCACCGCCGCCATTATAACTCACCACCCATTCTAAACACTGCAGAGTAAGTATTAATTCTATTAATTTTAATAACAAAATTTGTTTTTTACAGATTCTTCTGGAGATTTCGAGATACACTACTAGTAATCTAGACTGTAAAATGCAAGCAAATCACCTATTTTCAAGGACACACTTAGACTCTAACACTGGTAAATGAAAAATATCTAGTCACATAGATCTTATGGAATAGGCGCAGCAAAAAGTCAATTTCTCTTATCCATAATCTAATCACTGAGGCTGTAAACCATCCAATACCTCCGCAAAAGCAACATTGCAGCATCTTGCCTTAACGTCTCAGAGGCCTGTTATAAGGAAGGGAAAAGGAGGCAGGAAATTTTCCCCAGCGACGAAAAGAGGAGCAAAGGTTTAACTCTTTCATAATTCCACCCCTTCCAGGGTCAGTAGAGGCGTTCAACATTTACATAATATAAAGACAGTGTGGGTCTGGGCTGGCCCAACTAGAAGCCCTTGATCATTTGAGGGTCACAGAATTGCCCCTAGAACTGCCCTTCAGACCAGATGTATGATTTAAAGATGTCGTAACCAAAAACTGGAATTTGTTTCAAGACCTGATGTCAAACTAAAAATAAGACTCGCACTGTGGCTGCAGGTGGCCCTTTCTGCCTTTCTAAGACAATTACCGGTGCACGGTCTCATCTAACCTCCACAGACACCCCATGAAACATGACGCGAACAGCGCACCCGGGTGATAGAAATGGGAGAGCCGCTGAGAATTACCTTGCACAAAACACCGAAGCTCCTTTCTGTGGCTCTCTAGAGCCACAAAATGGTCTCTTGTTACAGAGAGTATCTCCAGGGCCCGGGGATGTTGATGTGCACCAGTTTCGCCCAGCGCATTGCTGCTGTGGTCCTGCTTAGCACATGAGGAAGACGAGGCCTGAGAAGGTAGACCCCTCGCTCAGCGCAGGCACGAACCCTTGCGTCTAAGCCTTGAGCACTCCCCTTCGACTGCACTTCACCTTTACGTCAAGTTGGAGCTGGGTGTCCAGGAGCTAACAGAGGGGTCTGAGACCCCTGGCGCCCACCGTGGAGCTCCATGCAGAAAGCGGTGCTCAGGGACGTCTTGCTTAGAGCCATCACCCAGCTACCAATGCGAACCTCCCCACAGGGACAGGAGGGACCATCTGCCTGCCTCGCGCTCCGCCGCACACTGCAGCGCTGCCGTCCGCCTCGAGGAAGGCTGCTGGGCTTCCCTGGCTTCTGGATGCGCACTCGGCGCTGCTCTCTCGAGCTCTTTCGCGCTCAGTCTCTGTGCTGTCATCATCCTCTGGCCCAGTGTTTTATGCATAATCATCTGTTCCACCATCGACTGTTCTGAAACCAATCTTCCTTGTCTTTTGTAATTATGGAAAGCTGTTCTGGATACAGGCCGCGCTCTGTAGACATCTGAAACCTGAAGAGAAAGCACTGTGGTGATAATTATCTTGGATTACAAATTCCTACTATTCATGGACAGAAAACACGCAGTAAGGATTGGTCATCCCTCTTCTTTAAAGAAAAAAATAGTACACATTTTTTCAGACTTTAATTTTAAAATCATACTTTTTAAGAATTTTTATATAAACTCTATTTTTATTTTCATCTAGCTAAGTTAAAGAAAATTGGGCTCTTTTAGTTGAACCAGACAAACATAAGCAAACCCAACTGCAGCTACACCCAGACAAAAGCCAGCAACCTCCCTCCCCGGAGAGAGACCCGTCTCCAAAATCAGAGTCCTCTTGGCACTCTGAGGCCCAGTGGTAGCAAAGCGAACGACTAACTGCTGATGATTATGCAGGGCTTGCCTTCATCTAATTAAGTGAAATGGAAATCCAATTTCAAGCATTGTTGTACAAATTTGCATATGACACAAGTAGTCAAAAATCCGTCTAAAGCTAAATGGAGCACCTGCACGGTCTTCTTATCAATCTGAGTTTGGCTTTCCCACTCAGCCCCACGTTGCAATAGTGCACCTGCCACGTCTGCAGACCCCTCGCGTCCCCAGGGCCGCTGCTGGTGGCTGCTCGCTGCGGCATTGCCAGCGCCCTCCTGGAGCAGGGACCTGGCACGGCAGATGCCTGGAGTTCTGAAGAAAGACCTTCTGGGAGCTGCTGAGGAAAAGCAGAAGCACATCCGTTCCATCTTCACTGCCAGGCCAGTTCCTCTGAGAAACTAGGAAGATGTGGGCAGCAGGACATTTTGTCTTCTTTTGTTTTGTTGCTGTTGGGCCAACAGGAAGCAGGCGAGCCAGCTTGGAGGCTCTCCTGCCCCAAACGCTCCCTAGGACCGTCAGAGCGCCCCCTCTATGCCAGGGGAAGGAGCAGCTAGTGCATCGCCCCTGCCTTCTGCGTGTAAGGCGCAGCCCGGTCCACGTGGACACCCGCACAGCAGCCCGCAGAGGGAGTCCTCCCTGCACGAAGCCCAGGTCTCCCGTCCAGCAGAAGGACTCGTGGTCCGTCCCTTTCTCCAACTTGACATTTCAAGTGTTCTGATTAAAGAGCCTCTGTCTCGGGCAGAAGAGAAAAACGTTCCCCTCACAATCTGCCTGTACTTCGTGATTGACGCATAGCAGCTAACAAAAGGAAAATAAAGTATACGGGTGAATGCCACATGTAAGGAGAGAGCTTAGAGGAGCTGACATAATGCACAGCAAGCTTTTATAAGCACCAATACGCCAGGGAAAAAGCTGACTGCTCTTGCAGGCATGCCGCACGGGCGCTCTGGAGACAGCGAGCGGTAGCTGGGGTGCAGCTCCGCGGGCGAGCAGGTGTTCAGCATGCAGGAGACCCAGGTTCAATTCCAGCATCACCCTACCCCCCAGAGATAGTGACTTAACCTAGAGAAACTGTGCGACAACGGTGCGCAGTTAGCTTCATGGACGGCTGGCAGCGGGCAAGTACGTGGTCTTTTCGTGCTTGGATGACTCCCTGCCAGTCGGCGAAAACAGTCCACGAAACCAGACAGACCCTTTACGGTGGGGTCAATACCTAGATGACAGAATGGGCACAAGGTCACAACTTCTCCCCTAGAGTGACATTTTTACTTTTATTTCTTCCCTACGTATCCTATTAACTTGCAAAAACAGAAAATGAAGACCTGCTTGCCAGGTAACCTATTGCCGTAGACTGGCTCGGAACACGGGCACCTTGACACTACTGACCTTTAATTTCTAGATGCGATGGCCCACTTTCTAATAAATGTTTAAAATGAAACAGTTAACGATACAGAAGTGTGTTCTAATCCAATCTGACTCCATCTTCATCCTACCATATGTGTGCCTGCACGTATACCCAGAACTGCATGGGGATACACATTTTAGTTTTTTAAGGAACTTCAATAGTATTTTCCCTCATGGTTGTCTACTTGGATAATTCTCTTGTCTGTAAAATAAGGATAATATGATGCTCCTTTGCTTTACTTACCCCACAAGGCTCTAAGGGGCTGAAATCATTAAAGTTTGAAAACTGTAAATAGCCAAAAGCCTTGCGCTGGTGACCGCCCTCACACTTGGGAAAGCCGCGTGCACACGCGCGCGCTGAGCTCCCAGACGGGGTTCTCACTCTCAGACCCGCAGGGGAGGTGTGCAGGAGGCGGAGCCGCAGAAAGCTTGCGAGGGACTCAGCTCCCCGCAGGTGCAAGGCAGTGCATGGTAGGACAGTGCTCTCGCACTCAGACAGGGGCATGTGGTCTTCGGCCGCCATCAGGAGCATGGCGTGGAACAAGCAAGGGAGGTAGAGCTTACGCCTCATCAATCGCCTCTGGGTGTGTTGTGAGCCCTTCTCACGATAAGCCGGCTTTTGTAAAAGATACAGTTTCACTAAGATCACATCAGAAAATTAAATAGCCCACAGCATTCAACCTCAGAATGCAGATTCATGCCACAAAATCAAAAGCTCTTGGAGGGGACTTAGTGGGTTTAAGTAAGTGAATTGTGAAGCCAGGATGTTGAGTAACTAATTTCAGATCCTCTTGAAAAGATTTAACTACCAAAAATGTTTCAATTTTTAACTCAAATTCTACAGTCTGCAGTCAAAACTCTACCCTGCTTGCTGTAATTCTCTGTAATTGACCAGCTAAATATGTTTGTGTTTGTTTTGAAGAATCAGGGACTCAGAGGGCCAATCGAAATGGCTCAATGAGTAGTGTACAGATGCATCCTTAGCCTTTTGAAAGCCTTGGCAGTGCCCTGGAGTTAAAAACACAAAAGTACATAGAGCTGCAATGTGAAACCTGTTCCCATGAATCTGAGCTGTTGTGTTCCTGTCAGTTGATGTAAGAAGCAGAAAACAGTATCGCAGCAGGAAGGGGACTCAGGAGGGAATGGGAGCCTCAAAATCACTGGAAGGACCGGAGAAGCTGAATACAGGGAGCTGCTGTTGGCGAGACTCATTTGCCTCTAAGTCACAGCCCATTGGCTATGGCCAAGAATTACTGAGCCAACCCATGGCCCACACCTAGGAAGTGGTGGCCAGAGGGCAGACGTGGGCATCTGAGTGCTGAAACCACACTTGCCTTAAGGAGTCAGGTTACCAGCTGACATCTCAGTAGAAAGATAGCAACCTGTGCATATGCATAACTCTAGCTGAAGACACATTCCATCACTGCCTGTGCTGCAGAACAGTCTAAAAAACAGAGCCTCTGCTGTCTAGCCGCATTTGTATGGATTACTTGGGATGGAAAGAAAGTCGAAGAAAATGCTGAGTGTACAGAATGTACGTAACCCAGCATGGGACTTGCAAGGCGTTTATGCAATGCTACATGCACATTTAAGGATCTTGGATGACGGAAAATGTACAAGACAGGAGTCTTTTTCTCAAGGAGCATTTATTCTAAGAAGATGAGACGTGTGAACAGTTAGCATCAGCAAAGAAAGTTGCTAGCGTTCAGCAAAGAGGAAGGTACAGGATGGAATATAAAGTTTTGTGGGTAAAGAAAATCAACTTCCTGGGGGCTGGGGAGATAGCTCCGTGGCACAAGTGCCTGCCTGGCAAGTGCAAGGTCGTGAGTTTGAACCTCAGTCCCACCAAAAAAAAAAAAAAAAAAAGAAAATCAACTTCCTGTTCAATAAGACAAAAACAACTTGATCTGGGTTATTAGCGCCTGTGTTATTTCAAACATAAGACGGCATTGCTGAGGAGAGGAGATATAAATCTCTCGTGGGGTCAAACCAGACACACGTCAACTTATCTGCGTAGCTCCCAAAGGAGGAGAAAGTTTCGACAGCACATATTCCATCATCACAAAATAAATTCTGCTATTCCACTGGCTTACAAAGCTATCAAGATACCAAAAGCAACACGATATAGATCAATAAGCAAAGCAGCTCTCTAATTTGGGGTTTTAGATAAGTGAAAAAATAGAAAAGTGATCCCAACAGCGAAGACAAGATAAAAAGCCTTCTAAGGGCTCTGAGGAGAGACAAGCAATACAACAACAGCCCACAGATCGTGACAGACAGCAGATAAGGGGCCCCAGCTCCTAGGAAGTCCACATCTTTACTGAGCGTTTGCTTCTTAGTGGGAAATCACAGCATGTTTCCTGGTCAGCAATTCTGGCTCAGTTGCTCTTCTCTCGTTGCTGGGACAAAATACCCAGCCCTCCAAAATGAAGGAAGGACAGGTTTATTTAGCTCACAGTTTATGGAGGTTTTGGTTCATAATCAGCTGGCTCCAAGGCAGAGTGGCACATGGCAGAGGACAGCTGTTCGTGGTAGGGGGGAAACAGCAAAATAGCAAGAGCAAAAGGGTAGAAGCAACAGCAACAGTGGTGACAGAGAGCAAGTCTGTCTCTCTTATGCTGCATTCAGGCCATCTGCCCCAGGCCAGGGGCAGGCCTCACTCCTATAATCCCAGCACTGGCTCATGAGTCAATAACAAAGTCTAGAAGCCACCCCATGACTGCGTGAGGCTTTGGGGGACCCCTGCACACCAGCCATAACAGACCCTGTCTACTCTTGCTATCCCCTCCTTTGTTCCAGGAGCCTGTGTCCAGCCACGCCCCAGGGGGCCTTTGCAAATGTGCTCAGGGCCCACCTGTGACCAGCCTCTACCAGGTGGTCCTTTAAGAAATATCTTCCAAGCTTATGACATGATTGTATGAAAGAAATATGAAAATATGGTGGACAGCATTTTGGCAGACGTAAAAATGAGGTCAAATTCTAACATTTAAAACAAACTGTCTATTTTTTATTGGCCAAATCATTTAATTTTTTGTCATTGTTTGTTTGGGAGATTTTGCTAGCTCATTTTTCTGTAAGATCAAAAGAATGACTTTACCATAGAGCTATTGTGGAATTGAGTGAGTATACATACCTAAGATTTTAAGCACAACAGTTGTTCTGAGATGTTTAGATTTTGTTTTATTCTTTTCTCAATAATAGGTATCAGGAAAAAGACAACCTATCTTGAATATGAGATTTGTCCTTTCATACAATATTTTTGAAGCAATTTACAATTAGAGAATTTTTGCACAAATAGTCCATCCCTGAATACCTCATACCCTGGGTCTTAACCTTATAGTCAGATGATGCATTTGTTATGATTACTGAACCAAGCATCATTACAGACCAGGATCCGTAGTTTATTCAGATTTCCTCAGTTTTACCTCAATATTCTTATGTTGCGAGTTCTTTTTCAAATAGCCAGATATCCTTTAAAATAAAATATGGCATATAAGGTAAATAATCGCATTAAATTTCAAAAGGGAGCAATCAAAGTAAACAAAAAGTTTAGTGTGTTTTATAAGCTGGCTTTTCCTACCATTTCAAAAAGAGACTTCCAAAAGTGCTTTGGGCACCATGAGCACGGGAGAGCTGGTTCCCTGGCTAGCTGCGAGCCGCTGCAGATGAGGTTGCTTCACAAACAGGCTTAGTGTGCAGGTTTCCAAGCAACCTCCTAATAATTCTCACCTTCATCCTCTCCTAACATGAGCTGCCTCTCAAGTCAGAGCAAAAACTGAACTGAGAGAAGGTGGGGCGGAGCGCGACCACCAGGACAGGCCTCAGGAGATCAGGGCCACGCAAGCAGCTTCTACGTGGACTCCGACATCCACTGGCCTCTCACAAATACAACACCCGGCAAAGAGTGCCTCTGTGCTCCAGGAGGTTTATTTCAGTCCTTCAACAATTTTAATAAAACAAAGTTAATAAAAATTATGTCCCAGAACTTATTAGTAGTGCTGGTTCCCTACTGGGAGTCTCCTCCATGAGGCTTTAACAGGCTCTGCATTGCGCTGGACGCTCACGGAGCTGCTTTGATTTAATCACCGTGTACTCACATCCCTTGTGCTAGAGCCATGTTCTGAAAACCATTCGCATGGGTCCTCATTTGGGCCCTTGCGTGGTGAGTGTGGCTTCCGTGTAGAACATCCATGCTCCTGGTCGAGGGGCTGGAGCACTAAGTCGCTCAAGCATGTTATAGCTGAGGATTAACAAAATCCCCGTCTATGCTCCAGAGTAATTAGAATAGGCAGCTATGGGCAGAGCTGAGGATTGGGAGTGCGCCTGAAGTTTCATGAAGACTCATTAAACCATCAAAGATAATCCTAGGCAAAACATGGCTCTGTGTTGGCTCCCTTGGCTTTTTGCATGAAAACAAGACCATTTGCTTACCTCAGGCAAAAGTGACTTCTGCTTCTTCTATAACTCCTTCTGGATAGACGTTGGCCCCAAGCCATCAGTCCCAGGTTTCCACGTTCCAGAAGCGCACGGACCCTCAGCCAGCAGAGACATGGACATCTGCAGGGAAAGCTCAAGGAAGCTGAAACCTTGGGGCCTCTCATTCTATGCGCTGTGGAAGTTAGGTGACAACTAACACCACCTGGGAGGAAGACTCTCACACAGTCTGCGTGCGAGCACCGGGGCCGCCTCCCGCGATGCTGCTGCCAGTGCCGGCACCGCTTCCACAGGGCTCACATCGCGCTGTGTCTCTAGCCCATCGTAGCACGTATGTGAACATGCCAGGCACTAACGTGGAAAAGGCAGAGCTACGCCATTGCTCTACGATTTCTCCTGGCCCTGAACTTCTCGCCTCTTCTCAGGGAGAAAGGAAGTTGCCCAATAAGGGCAGTTAAAGACAACTCTGAAACAAAAACAGAGAAAGAAAGAAATCTCAGTGGGAGACACTCAGTACAGAATACTCTGGAAATGCGAACAATTCCCACATTTCAACTACTTTTAGAAAGAAGTGACTCCCTCAGCAAGTCAGAGCAGCCAGTGGGGTCGCCTGCCCCTTCCTTGGTGCCTCACTCATGTGCAAGCACACCGCAACGACTGCCTGGCTCGCCGGCTCCAGCCATGGCACACTTATTACACTCTTAAAAGAGAATCAATGTTAAGTCACTTAAAACAGTGTCCTCCAGGGTCATGCATGCTGTCGTCGTTCACAGAACTTTCTTCTCTGTAAAGCAGCGCAACATGCCGTTGTATTGATACATCGCGTTTGCTTTATCCACTCACCCAACGGCGAGCATCTAAACCCACTGGACGTCTCAGCCACTGCTAGCAGCGATGCAGAACAGGAGTAGTAGTCTGCTTGATACTGATTTCAGTTCTTTGGGACAAATACTCAGAGAGTGGAGTTGCTGGTTGCTAGATCACATGGTGGCTTTCTTCTGATTTTCTTTTAATGTATTTAGTACAAGGTCTACAGGGTCTCACTACACAAATGGGATTCCTAGTGATCCTCCTGTTTTCAGCCGCCCGAGTACTGAGATTAGAAGTGCAGGCCACCACGCCCAGTCTCAGGCCCCATCTCGGCACGCCCCAGGGCCAGGGCCGGCACAGCACATGGGGGACCCATGTGCGGCACCAGACCAGCCCTTAAGGCAGCCTGAGCCAGCCAAAAAAAAGAAAAGAATCCTTCTCAAGACTTTTTTTATGATATTACTGCTCAGCGCAACTGTAAATATTTCAATACTGTTGTGTGTATATTTGTAGTGGTTGATACATTGTGTCAACTTGGCAGGATGACTCAGCAGCCCGGTTCCCTGTTGGTGGGAGCCCCGCCCTGCGGTACAATTGGTCACTGGAGCATGACCAGGGCCTGCCTAGGGTATGATTGGCTCCTCCCTAGAGCAGGATCAAGGGCCCATCCTGGGGTATGATTGGTTCCACCCTAGGGCACAATGGGCCCACTTCAGAATGACTGAGCACAAAGAGATTTTTAAAGGGCTGAGGAAGAAGTCAAGACTTCACTTCGTCAGAGAAGCTTCAGTCTTTGAATTCAGCCTAGACTTCGTCGTCTGGCTTGCAGCGCAGACTCTTCAGCCTCCAGCTTGGATCTTTTGCCATCCAGCGCAGACTCTTCAGCGTCCATTACAGACACTTCAGTCTTCCATCGCAGACCCATCAGTTGACGTATAGAGACTTACACGTAGTGTTGCAGTGAAGTTCAGATCTTGGGACTGAATTCTTCAGTCTGGACTGTGCAGACACCCTCTGCATGCTTCCTCGTCTGACTCTGTGGCTGACTATTGTAAGCCAATCTTATAATTCCTTAGATTGTACATTTTGTGTTACTATCCATTCCTTATATCTATTCTGTTCCTCTAAGTAAAACCCTGACCAATCCAATATTAAATCTATTCTTACTCTCTATCATAGTTAACAGTGTTATATATACAAGTGGTCAATAAATGTATATTGTTAAAAAAATAAAGATTTTAACTGAGAGAATATTTGGCCTCAAAATGCTATCTTATAGGCATAGGAATTTAGTCTTAATAACAGCTTCCATTGTTTTTCAACGGTTTTATCTTAAAGCTCATCTTCCAATATAAAAATGTTGACACTGTATTCCTAATACAGGAAAACTTAGAGTATGATATCATTAGCAGTTTGCCACTGTAGTGCTTTGTTGTCTTAAATGAAACTGATTGTTGATATTTAAAACTTTAAGATCTATCCTCCTTCTTCTACCGTAAGTTGGAGGCCCCGAAGGGGTCAATACTGCATCCTTCGCTTTCCATATCCATGAAATTGGAAGTCAAGCTTTGCTGCACAGGGGCACAGCAGCCAGCCACAGCTGCAGGATGGGGTGTAAAGCCCAAGCTCCAGCCGCACACTCTGTATGACGTAATACAACTTGAGTGACTCCCTTGGTAAGGCGACGTCAGCAGCTTTCCCGCTGTGTCCTTTTAAGGGTTGGACAGGACGTTATATGGAAAAAAGCTAGCAAGAATGAGGGGGCTGGGGCTGGGGCGATAGCTCAGTAGCGTAAGCGCTTGCCTGGCAGGTGCAGGGCCTGAGTTCAATCTTCGGTTCCGGAAAAAAAAAAAAAAAAAAAGAATGAGGGAGCCTTTGATGAAGATCATGAAATCTTAATTTGTCTTCTCTTAACTTTTCATCCTGCAAAACCAACCAGAAGCCAAAGAATTTATTTTGACCTCTAGGTCAAAGGCAGCCTGACGATCTCCGTACCATTCGCGCCTTAAGTCTGCTGTGCTGCTTGTCCTCAGCCCACACACATGCACTTCCACAGATCGTTTTATTAAGCACTTCTGCTTTGGTAGAGCTGCAGTATCCATTTTCTATACAAGAAAAAAAAAAAAAAAATAAGCACTAGAAATTAAAACAAAAGTTTCCTAAAAGTGGCAGACATGACTTGCCCCCACTGACAGCACTGCAGTGAGCACCAAGGCCACAGGAAGCTGTGGTCGGCCATGAACAGGAGATGTTGGCCATGAGCGGGACAGCTGAACACACCGCCCTTTGGAGCTGCGTCCTGAAGCTTAAGCCAGTGCTACCTCCTCCACAGTGCTGTTGGAAAGACCAATGGAGAGGCATGAAAATCTCTACAAGTAGCTGGCTTCTGCGCTCTTTAATTTGAGCCTTAATCTTTGACCAGATAATCAGCGAGCTAATAAACACATTGATTCTCAAAATAGTTTACAAATCAATCTGTGTCCAGCAGACATCCCTGGTGTGAATAGGGGAGACTTATACAGTATTGCGTTCAGGCTCTCGTAGATACATGCATGATAGATAAATTGATCGGCAGATATGAAGACTGATAGACTGATAATCTTCCTAAGTAATCTCTATACTTGAATCATATCAATCCTCTTTAAAACCTTCTGACTGCCACACGTCTGACCCTTTTGTGACCAGGACAGATCTGTCTGTGAGTCACCACCTGCCCACGTGCACCAGGAAGAGTCACTTCATGAAGTTATAAACCGCTAACGCTTCATCCTGTTCTCTGCCGAGGACATACCCTTCACAACTTCCATAGAGTCAGAGAATGAAAACTGGACTGACAACTGAGAACAGCTTGTTTGGGGAAGCCTCCTCTCTCTTAAACAAAAGTCTCATTATTCATTCCTCTTTCTAGCAGGCAGCTGTGAAGTCTCAGGCTCCTCCCATGTAACCTCTTAGGACAACCTAAGGCACATAACGTCCGCTCCCTTCGCACCACCTGTGTCTGTGTGGACTCACCACTGGGCAGCACAGCCCAAGGCCAACCTCTCCTGAAGTGAGCTTCCTACATGCAGGGAGAGCACTCGAAGAGGAGTGGAGCCCAGAGGGGCCATGGGCAGCCCCCAGCCCGACACGGCAGGACCCCAGTACCTAGGCACCCAGCTCGTTCGGATCCGTTACTTCTTGGGGAAGGCAGGAGAAAGGTCAGTACGAGGCAGGCACAGGGACCAGGGTTCAATCCCCAGAGTGCCATGCCAGCCTCACCCTGGTGGCACGGGGCTGAGGTAGTGACTGAGACTGGGCGTGGTGGTGCACACTTGGAATCCTAAAGTTTGGAAGGCTGAAAACAGAAGGATCACCATAAATCTGATCTCTGTAGTGAGACCCTGTGGACCCTGCACTAAATACATAAAAAAGAGAAGCTGCCTAAAATTTTCATCCCTAAAAAAAAAAAGCCATGACAGAAGTATGGAAGTCTTCCATCTCCAGCTGAAAGCGACCTATGGAGAGAGACTCTGTATCACCCTAGAAGCCCCTACCAACTTGGTAACTAATGGACAGTGTGGAAAGCAGGCCAGAGCCACAGAGGCCACAGGAAACGTAAGTCTAGAAGTTTGCAGCACTGGAGAGAATCAAGGGAGACAGGGGAGCTCTGGCGTCAGCGCGCCGCCTCAGGGGCGCAGAGAATGTACTCGGCATCGCTCAGCTGATCCACGCACCTCTCCTCGCCCAAGGGTTGATGATAGACCACTCTGAAACCACGACACGGTCCACAAGCTGATGTCATTTCCGGGTTGGGTCCCCGCCGCCCAGGGTTCTAAGTACAGATAACTGAAGAAATGAGGTCCATGCTGCCAGACTGCCTCCAACCTTTTCAAAAGGCCTATTGATCACCAGTTATCTTGAAGCAGGGCTTTTAATAGCCAAAACCTCTCGTAGCAACTTAGATTTCCTTCTTGTTTTAAAGATGTGTCTGGAAGTGGCTAAACCAAACTCTTACGGTGCAGCCCCAAGTGCACAGACAGAAAATGAGCTGCCGGTAGCCCGCGCTTTCCAGGCCAGATGCGTGAATCACTACTAACAGCAGATTTGAAAGTATGGGCACCTTCAGTCTGACTCGATCTACACATTCACACAGGCAGAAGCAAGGGGAGCCCTCTAGCTCAGGGAGGCTGGCGGCCATCCGGGTCCTTGCAGACGCATAGTCGCCAGGGGCCGTGCTGGCGCTGCAGGGCCAGGGCAGTCACTCTGTGAGCAGGTCTCCTCGCGCCAGCAGGCAGTTTGTAAACTACATCCCGTTCCACAGAAAAACATTTCTCTTTTGCTTTTCAGTGTTTTCCACGTGAAAACAGCATTGTAAATTCTTTGATATCACTTCCCAGCAGTAGCATGTGTCCCCCGCACAGGCGTCCCCATTCTCCCCTGGTTGGGTGGGGAAAAGGACAAAAAAGAAGGGAGATGAGGTATTTGCAGCGATCTGCAGGATGGCTCGGATCGCTGCATTGCTGAGCCCTCCTGGCCTGTGGAAAGGAGCAGTTAATGCTCAGATGTGTTCTTTGTTTTCCTTCATTTCAATTTCTAATAACATTTTCAACTAATCTTGCATTTTTATATCTGGTAACCTAAACAACTAATTGGAAGGTAAAATTATGTAATACAACAACCATTGTCAAATTCCTATTATTTTATCAAGTGAAATTCTGTATTCTTTCTAATTTTTTTCCCTCTTTACTGTTTTGTATTGTCCTTTAAAAAGCTGGCTATAAAAAGAAAAAGGAACAAAATATAGAAACTCAGGTCTATCCATCGTCTAACTCCCACTGTATATGCACATGCAGATGCATGATCTGTTGTGAAGGCTCTGCACGTGTGTGTGTGTGTGTGTGTGTGTGTGTGTGTGTGTGTGTTGGGGGAGGGTTGTTAGAAGGTGACTCAGTGCCTACTAGAAAAATTCAGACGTCAACAGTAAAATAATCCTTTACTGCAGTTTTGCTGTGCCTTCTTCCCACATCAGTATCTGGGCAAGGCCCAGGCATACCAATCGCGGCAGAGGAGCTCGGGTGGGGAGCAGGGGATCCTCAGAGTTATCAAGAGGCGGAGACCCAGCAGCCTTTCCAAACAGCTCCGGACAGAACCATAGAAAAGCTGAACGTTGTCGGGGACTTGAGGACCAGCCCCACACGCACCCCACCAGACTGAAATCGAAGTGTCACACCAGAGATTGGCTTGGGAGGCTGGAAGGGCACATGTGTGAAGGCTCACGAGCAGCTACGTTCAGAGTTGTGATGAATTCTCATTTAAAAAAAAAATATTCTGGGGAACCCAGTCTCTGGAGCTTGACTTTTGAGGTCCAAAACCAGATGAGAGTGTTGCTTCACTTTTCCATAAGGAAAATGAAGCCAATGAGATCTATATCTTCAGGTTATTTAAAGATTGAAAAAGTACGGCCAGGGAGATAGCTCAGCAGTATAAGCAATGGCCTGGTAAGCACAAGGTCCCAAATTGGATCCCTGGTACCACAGACTTAAAAAGTAAACATTGGTAAGTGCTCAGAGCACACGTGGCCAGTGCATGAGATCTGTAAATCTTTGCTAAATAATAAAATGGTGTAAGAGCCATGTATGTAAATGGAGACCAGAGACTTACGTCATGCAGTCCATTCACATGTATAATGCCAGACACTCCCTAAGGCCCCTCCCCCCAGCCTTTGATTTCACTTCCGTGTCAGAGTTCACAGGCTGAAGGTCACAGAATGGCTCCCCCAGGATGTCCCTGCTCATGACTAATCCCAACCTCGCACCATTCGGGGACGCACCAGGGATGGGTGACCAGAAAATATGTCTCAATTAAGACCCTGCCAGCTCTGCCACGTGCTTATTTGTAGAATAGTTTAATTAAAATTCCTGACATGAAGAGAATTACTCCTGCTCATCTATTGAGACTGGTCATAGAGTGAAAAAATAGTGAAATAGGCTTTTACAGTGACTGTAATAATACAGCTGTACAATTAGGCTGGGAAGTAAAGAGAAAGTCTATGTAATTTTCCCTCTCACAGAGGTATTCATTAGAGAACAAAGTGAGGTCTCGGGGCAATAACGTTCAAGCCAGCCAGCCGGGAACACAGCAGGCTCAAACGTTAAGCGGAGGCTCCATGTCCAAATTGCCAGGGTGTCCCTATTTCATTAACTGTTCATTCAGAAAAGCTAAAGAATGATCAGACCAGGCTAATTACTGGGGCCCTTATTGTTGCTCATTGTTGCTGACGTTACACTTTAAGTAGTCGTCAAAATTATTAGCAAATGCATTTTTGGTCACTAAAATGGCTGAAATTAATTATCTGCAATGCATCTGATGCTCTGGTTAACTGTGCCGTCTACACTGGGAAGCAGACACTTTTGCATGGTAGCAAAAGTCTCAGAGCCACTCACTCTCCTGGGATAAAGCTGTAAGGAGCAGGTGTGAGCCCTAACAGACTGCTCTCTGGCCTCCAAGTCCCACCAGGCCACAGGGCTCAGGCTTGCTCTCCACCCAGCCGGGACCAGTGGCAGCTGCTGCTGGCCTGTTCACCCAGGCTGAGACGCACCTGCTCCATCCTAGCTGGACCGGGCAGTGGAATGATGGCAGCTGCTCCAGGACTGAAGGGGACCAAGGGGAGAAGGCAGCCTCCTGTGGTGAGCCAGGAAGCTGGCCTTCCACCCACACGGTGGGCATCAGCCCCCAGCCACCCGTCCTGCCAGTGAGCACATGCATCTCCTGGGAAGACCTGCCTGACTGCACTGCAACACAGCTTCCGCAGGCGCAGAGGCAGCCTTCCCCATCCTGGTGACTTTGGGAACAGATGGGAAGAGGAAACAGGAGCAAAGGACTAGCCAGGAGAAGGAGGGAGAGGGAGGCGGAGCAAAGACACAAGCGCAGCTCGAATTCCGTCGCACCGTTTCCTGCGTCCCTGCTGCTCACCCTCTGCTGCCTAGAGAATAAAGACATGGGCTGCATGTAGGCGCAGTGTGAGGACACACACCCGCAGGCCCAGCGCTCGGGAGGCGAAGGCGGGAGGGTCGCTGCAGGTGCGAGGCCAGCCCGTGCCGCACGCTGGAAACCTGTCTCAGAAGACAGAGAGAAGAAGCAAGAGAACGGCGGCCCGCTCTGACGGCAGAACTGGCTCTGGCAGGCATCTCCGCAAGTTGGGGCTGGCGCTGAAACCTGTTTTAGGGAGTGTGTTGCCATTGCTGAGGTGTGCACACGGGCCTGCACCCCAAAACCCCACTCAATGCCACTGGTGTCTGAAACTTCGTTGGAACTCCTCATCCTCCCCAGGTAGTGAAGTTCACCTCAGCCACCTGACAGCATGGGCATCACTGCTGCAGCTCCACCTCAGACGCTTAGGCACTGGGTTCTCATTAAGGGCACACACCCTAGACCTCTCCATGTGCAGCTCCCAGTGTGGCCCACGCTCCTCTGAGAATCTGAGCCCACAACAACCTGACTGGAGGTGAAGGTGGGGCAGTGATGCTAGCGCTGGGGAACAGCTGTGAATACAGGTGAGGCCTCACCTGCCCTGCCACTCACCTGGTGCTGTGTAGCCCAGCTGCAAAGAGACTGAGGACAGGTCTCTTGGAAGTGTGATACATGCGCACCATGCAATACTACTCAGCCATAAAAATGAAGGAGATCTTGTTTTTCAGCAGCCTGGGCAGAACTGGAAGCCATCGTGCCAAGTGAAATGCTGAGGGGGGAGGGGCATGTGTGGCATTCTGTCACTCACACCAGGAATATAAAAGTTGGCCTCCTGGCAGTGGGCGGAAGAATGGCAGTCTCGAGAGGCTGGGAAGGGAGCAGATGGCCGGGGAAGGCTCCTCCGTGGCCATGAGGCCAGCGCTCAACGGGAGCAGACTGCGGTGCTCTGCTGCACAGTAGGACGACCGTAGAGGATGGCGGGGCACTGTAGATTGTTAGCAAAGCTAGAAGACTTTGAGTACTTTCATCACAAAAAGTGGTTTTTGTTTGAGGAGACAGAGCCGTTCCCGATTGCGCACTGCGCTGAAACGCCCCATGGTCGGGCGCATGTTTATGTGCCACCTGAAAGCATCTTCTGCTTGGAAACCATCTCCTCTTTCCTCCTGTCCCCACTCCACTGGCCACCCTTGGCGATTTCCATGTCTCCCTGCAGGCGCCATGCAGCGTCTTGACTGCTTAGTTATCCGCCCTTCGGACCTCTAGCTGGCCTCTACCCCCCCTCACTCTTTCACTTCACACAGTGGTTTCCAGTACTGCCCAGGCTGTTGAAAAGCAGGACTTCACTCATTTTTATAGCTGAATAGTATTTCATGGTAAACATTACCCGTCACACTGCCTGTCATCCCTTCAGAACGGGGCCACGCGGCTCTGGGTGACCCTTCAGCCTCCCACATCGCCGGCCTCACTGCCTGAGCTTCGCCTCCAGGCGCCCCTGCCCAACACTTCTCGGCCCACCTCAGCTCTTTCCGGAGGCCTGAACCGCTCCCAGGAAGTCCGAGCACCCACTCGCTGGACCATCGTTCACCCTTCTGGCAAATTCAAGCAACTATTCCCCCTTCAAAGAGGTCAATAGAAGCAGCTAGCGGCCACACCGACAGGTGAAATAAGCCAGACCCGCAGGTGTAAGCGCTGTGTTGTCTGCCTAGTGCAAGAACCTGAAACAGCAAATGAACCAGGAAGGTGCAGTAGGTTCCGTGACAGCGAAAGAAACGTTCAAAGGGAAGGAACCGCTGGGATGGGACAACGGAGAGAGCAAGGAGGACGAGAAGAAGACACACGCCTGCATCCGCACTGGAGAGCCTGGGCCACTGTGCTGCTGAGTTGCCGATCTAGTGAAAGGCGCGGCCAGCGGCTGAATTGTTTTCTGTCTCTGCCCTTGTTAAATTTTTATAACTTTTTGACCATCTTACATACCTGTGCCTGGTAATCTGAACAGCTAATTTGAAGACAGCGCTATGCAGTGCAGCAACCGTTGCTGAATGCTATCATCCTGTTCAGCGAAATTCTGTGTTGTTTCTAATCTTTCCACTATTTTTATATTCTTTTCAAAAATAAAAGATAGCAGTAAATCTGTCTTGGCTTAACAACACACGGAGTCCAAGAGTGCTGGCTGCCTGCAGCTGTCTCATTCTCACTCTTCTGTTTACCCAGCTGAAGCCCTGCATGCTCACACCCTCAGGGCCACCCGTGCCTGGCCACCCACCGCACCCTGTCGCCTATGGACGCGCCAAGCCTGGCGAGCACCGTCAGCTGACTGCCGCGCGCTTGCGCTGACGCAGCTGAAGACCATCCTGTCAGATACTCCAGCTCTTCTCTGGGGTGCGTTCCCCACACCCTGGGAACTAGGCCAAATGCAACCTGGGAGACAAACTCTGCTCACCTCCTGTGCGTCGGGAGAGTTGTGCTGGAAGATATCCTCTCGTTAGGTAGCAAGCTACGGGTGGCGGCTTCCACGCTACGATGACACAGCTGCGTGAGGATGACAGGACTGTACTGTCCACAGCATGTGAGACACTCGCTATATGGCCCTGGATTCTAAACAACGTAATGCCCTAGGCTGTCGTGCTCAGCAGCCCGAGTTTTAACGACCACGAGAAGGCAATCATTTCTAAGTGCTTGACGTAAAGCATTTATACGGCTCTTGAAGCTTTAGTCTCCTGTGAGCATATGGGCTGAAGGTTTGTGCCCCCCTGAAACCTGTGTGTGTAGACTCTGGCCACCAAGGTGATGGTATTCAGAGGCAGAGCCTTCAGGAAATGATTCACTAGTGAGAGAAGACCATTCAAGGGTGGCATTGGAGCATCTGTGCCACAAAGAAAATCCGAGGAGCCGCTGCAGCCCCTCCTCTTCACACATGTTACAGAGGGAGGCAGCTCCCCGGTAGGCAGCAGATCTCATTGCACACTGACCCTCAGGCACTTGGCCTGCAGGGCTGTGAGAAAGAAATTTCTGTTCTTTGTAAGCCACCTACCTACTCTGTGGCTTTGTTTTGGTTTGTTTTGTTGTTGTTGCTGTTTTGCTTAGTTTTATTTTGTCTTTTTTGAGACAGGGTCTCACTATGCAGTTCAAGCTGGCCTTGAGCTGACTTTGTAGCCCAGGCTGGTCTCAAACTGGCCAAGATCCTCCTGCCTCAGCCTCCTGAGTACTGGGATTACAGACAAGCACCACCACGCCCAGGGATTTTTTGGTTCTGTTATGACAATCAGAAAGGACAGACACAATACCTGAGGTACAAATAGTTCTACTAATTCCCGCTGTGGATCTTCTGTGTTTAAAATCATCACCCTGTTAGAGTAACTCTGTAAGGACACTGAGGCAGATGTCAGTGGATTGATATCAATACAAGAAGACAGCTGGGGCATGGCAGTTCCGGGGAAACCAATCACATAGCTCCCCTTGAGCGGAAATCAAACCCGCTGCCGGGCTCCGACCCTGCCAAGACCATCTCTGCATTTTGTTGCCTCTCCCAGGAAGAGAGCCTTGGAAACCCTGACCCTTGCCCTGTCGACACTCCACTGCAGGCTTGCACCCAGAAACGCAGACTATACGACAGAACGCAGCCCTGGACAGTGCAGTCTCCCTCCCACAACCATCCCAGCCAAAGTACACTTCACAGTATTTTCTTCTAAGTCAAAAGCTAGCAGCCACGGCAGCCACGGCAGCCACAGCAGGTACACTCACCAATATTCTAGATAAGCACCAGCAACTTTTAGTACTTTTTGCAGTGTGTGTGTGTGTGTGTGTGTGTGTGTGTGTGTGTGTAGCTACAGGAATAGTAGAAAATAGAAAACTGTTTTATTCTGCAGAGCTGGACTCGCACTCAGTGGGGCCACACTGCTCCCTGGGGTGCTTTCTGGGGCCACACTGCCAAGCAATTCCGAGTGCTGTTCTCATGGGTGACCTATGTGGACAGAGGATTTGAGAGGTTGAGTGGCCAGAGCAGGCCCCCAGCAACCCCGCGGCCCGTCTGAAAGTGGAAATGAGGAATGCCGCGGGAGGTCTAAGAGCTTCTTGCCCTGAAAAGCAGCACATTTCCGAGAGCTTCTTTATAGAGCCCATGGCTAGGATATCGCCTTTGTCCTTGAACGTATGCACTTATCCAGGAGCACCACTTAGCCGTGCTGAGCTCCACGGGCACCAGCCTGTGCCCCATTGGTGGGCACAGCTCATCAATAAGTGCTACGACATAAGCCACAGATTAAACACTTATGGCCATTCTTAGAGATGCCCCGAGGAGGACGGGGGGGCTGGACTGTGTGCGGCAGGATGAAAGGTAGACACACATTTATGGCTCCGCATAGTCATTCTTTTTCTTTTTTTAAATAAGACTCCCAATTGTCCTAGCACAGAGACTTCGTAATAAATCAAACAAGGAAGAGGAAAGAGAAGGAGCGTCGACGCACATTTCTGCATGCTTCCTGAGAGGCAGGCGGGTGTTTCCGAAGGCAGCCCTGTTTGTGTCATTGTGATTCCTGCTCTGCTTTGCAGAGAAAGGCTTCATTCTGATGGAATTCGGCAGCCACCCTGCCCCAGCTGCTGCTCTGTTTTTAATGACTGGGAGTCAGAAGCATACTAGGAAAGGGTTCATTAGACAGTGGCACTTGTTGCTCCAAGTAGTTAGCAGGTTCTTTAAATGAAACTAGTCATTTTAAATTCTCTTGACACTTTCAGAAAACTGTCATCAAGAACAAAATGTCACCTATTTTATCATCAGCACTAAATATCCCTGTGCTAAGGCACAGAAAGAAAATGCTAGGCTCCCATGTGCCCCTCGAAATGTTTTGAACCTTTGCAATCATATGTTACATACATTATAGATAAAATTCCTTCTGGGCCATGTCTCTTGAAATAAATTACTGGCTTCTTGTATGAGTGCCTGCACAGCAGACAGGCTGGTAAAATGACCTCCGTGGGTCTTTTAATCAAATCTTGCACAGAATCCAGGCCCCTAAGGTGATCTTATTTCTTCTCAAAGAGGAGAGGCAGCTGTGTTTCAATTAGTACTTCAATCTCAGAAAACACTGCAGCATGTCACATTTTTTAAAAAGAAAGAAAAAAAAATGTCCAAGCCTTTGCCAATTCAAAGAAAAAAATAGGAGTTATTGAAAGATTTTAAAACACCATGAAATTCTAACATGGCAGCATCCGCCTACCTCATGATACCATGGCAACTTGCTCTCTCTTTTAATGCAATTGATTAATTGGCCAGGAAGCTTACAAAATGTCAGTGCAAAGGGATCGGGAATGCTTCTCTCCCCAGCTAACGCCTCACCTTGCCTCTTCCTGAAAGGCTTGTCAGCCTGAAACAGCAGAGGTGGATCTATGGAAGAGATTTCAGACTACAGCTCTGTTTTCAATGCACGAGACTGTGAGGGCTATGGCAGCTTGCTTTCTCAGTCAGCTGCCCAGATCCTGAGACGAGATCGTCTCACACAGGAAGCTCGAGCCAAGCAGCCCCACTTGACTAGGGAAGCTGAACCAGCCGAAGAACGATTTGTGTGCATGTATCTGTGTGTGCACTGTGCCTGCAAGGAGACTATTTCCACCACACAGACATGGAAGTTTCCTGTGATAGTTGGGTCTTATATGTGTATGTCGAGATAAATGGATGCAAACATGTTAGCGTTTCTTGACCTATCTCTAGGAGTTACTAAGCAAAGACAGAAAATAAGATACTATGTTTTGCAGCTCATTCAGAACAAGGCAAGCCACACTCCATTTCCAAAACAGAAGCAAAGAGTGTTTTGGCTTTAAGACAGCCTAGTAAGCGCAGCTAGAGCTGTAGATAGATGGTGGGGTACTTCTGTGCTATTTTAGTACTTCTGTCCTACCCATGTAAGAAGACTCCTACCCAACACACACACACACACACACACACACACACACACACACACACACACACACACACAGAGAGAGAGACATGCAAACAGGAGCCAGAAATTTCTACAACTCAGGAAAGGTTACTCCACCACAACACTGCAGCAGTCTGATTGGGAGAATTTTTGTTGTTCGAGATGATTCGGTAGGTGTTACAGTGATTAGCACACCTGTCTCTGCTTGCCAGGCACCAACAGCAGCCCCTGACTTTGACAACCAGAATGGTCTCCAGACGTTGCCAAATATCCCACTGAGCATTGCTGCATGGGAGGCACCAGCAAGAAGAGGGGAGGGAAGCAGAGCCCCGTCTCTTGTGGAAGTTAAGCAAATATCACGCAGATGAGAACCAGCAGGCTAGTTGCTCGGCACCTGCTGCGGCAGGGACTCAGCCCCCAGCTCTCGTGACTGGCAGAGGAAGACGCAGACAGCAGTGAAAAGCTTTGTGGTTCCAAAGGGGGTGTGGGGGCCTCCCTAATGAAGGCTGCTGACGCGGGCAAGGCAGCGCACCTGCTGTCCCAGGCCGCACGCTTGGCTCTCTCTGCTTGGCGCTAGGTGGGAAGCAGTCCCACATAGAGATGCTTGTGATCATTACCCAGATTTCCCATCCGCGCTCCCAGAATGCACTGCAGCGCCTGGAGGGAGGTCTTGGCGTCAGTTTCTCGTCACTGATGTAACGAATGACTACCGACTTAGCAGCTCGTTCTCTTACGGCGCTGTCAGGACTGTGGCCTTGCCCTCCTCAGCTGCAAGGGATCGGAGGCCCGCCTTACTTCCCCTCCAAGGGACTGTCAGCATGACTGGCCGCAGAGCCACGGGGCGAAGGCTAAGCACGGTTTCAGAAAATCTGCACGCAGACCAAGCTGGCCACCTGGGTGGTGACCGTCTTCAGATGCATCAGCTCGACCCAACGAAGAAGCCCGGGGTATCGGGGAAGCGGCTGCAGGGTGTGTCGGGCCGGCCAGAGGGCGGGCGAGCTCTTGATGGGCATCCCGGCCCTTCCTCGCTGGCTGCTCCTCTCCAGGGCCTGGGACAGAGGCAACCTCCTCCTCCACGCTCTCGACAGTCCCGGGCTGCTTCTCCTGATGCTACTGCGGCCCGTGGGCCCAGTCCTCAGGCTGCCTTGAGGGTAGGTCTGGGAATCGAACCGTGGTCCTCGGTGCCAGACTGGGATTGCCCGCGCAGGCGCTTAAACTGCTGAGCTAACCCAAAAGCCCCCGGACTCCTTCAGATTGGAAGGAAAACTAATAAGCTCCCCTCCTTCAGGCGTTGGCAGGTGTCCGTCCCAGCGCCCCGACACCGAGGAAGCTGGCCGACTCGGGCTCCAGCGTCTGCGTCAAAGCCGGCACACTGTTCCCTCGGTGGTTCCATCCCCCCCCCCCCCGGTTGTCCCCTCCGCCTCCTAATTTTCAGGATCTTCGTGATTACACTGGTCCTTCCTGGATGTCTTAGTTACTTTTCTCTCATTGCTGCGACAAATGCCCGACACCCAAAATGAAGGAAGGAATGGCTTATTTAGCTCACAGTTACTGGAGGTTTCTGTCCATACTCGGTTGGCTCCAAGGCAGAGGGGCACAGGGCAGAGAGCAGCAGTTCATGGCGGCAGAACAGCAACAATCACGACAGCGGCAACGGAACAAATGGGGGAGCAGAGACCAACAGCTCGAGTCTGTCTCTCTGTCTCTTTCTAAATTACATCAGGCTCTCTGCCTCAGCCTATCCACCTTAGGCTACACCCATAATCCTAGAAGTACTTAAAACACATAATCCCAGGGATCATGGATCAAGTCTCAATCTGTAGAAGTCCCTGCCCCATGACTGCATGAGGTTTTGGGGGGACAGCTAGACATAAACCATAGCACTGCACAAGCCAGGATATTCTCTGCCCATCTCCTTCAGACCTTAACTTACAATTGCTAGTTAATAAAGTGTTCATAAATTAATTCCATCTGAGACCTTGGTTCCCTTTTGTGGTCCAGAATAACAAGGTCCCAGGACAGAATCAGGACACCTCTGAGGACGTCTACCCTTCCTACTGTAGCATCTAGCGTGGAATGCAGTCCCTGCCACCAGCAGCCTCACCCCGAAAGCCAGGAGCTCTGCGGGTGGGCGCCAGCCCCTGCGTCTGGGGTATCCTGGGGTGTACTCTTCAGCTTGAGATCCGTGCTCCATCCACTGTCTTCCCTCGAAAAACACATGGTTTGCAAATGAGAATTCCAGGTGCTGTGACAATAAATCCCTGCTACATACTCTTCACAGAGAAACCACTGCCGAATTTTCCTAAGCATGCGATCTACTCAAATCACTTTTCTAATAATCCATAGATGCAGGTGATGTTAATTTCATATGTCAACATCATGTCCTAAACTATAAATGCCCTAAAATATAAAATGCAATATAAAACATATGTAATATAACATAGCAATATAATTATACTATATAGAGTGTTGTTATACAATTATATATTAATAATTATAATATTGATTATATAACATAGTTATAATAGTTCACCTCATAATGTGTTTATAAAAGTATAAATCATAAAATCACAAGAGGAATGCACAACCTCTGGGCATATCTGAGGGCACCCCCACTGGCACCGGTAGACTGAGTCACAAACATGGCCCCTGCCCGCACCCAAGGGTGGCCCCTCCAGTCCAGGAAGCGCCCTGATACCACACAGGGCAGGAAAGCAGTGAGCCCCGCCTCTGCTCCCTGGGACGCACATCGCCTCACCTGCCGCGGTCAGGCGCTGGCACTCCTGGCTCTTGGGTCTTCCGGCGGTGACTGCGTTACATCCTCAGCTTTCCTGGGCCTCTGCCTTGACCGGGGAAGACCACAGGAGCCAACGCTCACAACAAGTCTCTTCCCACAGACCCGTGTCTTTGCAGGGTTCCACTGCTCCGGAGAACTCTAATTAAATGCACTGCCCCTTGGACTCAGGATTGTGGGTGTGAACTCTGAACTCCTCCTGGGCACGGTGCAAAATTCCTCATCCGACCCTGTGAGCTTCCCCAGCCTCCCCTCTCCTCCCCACACTAAGCCTCTTGAGCCTCCTTTTTGTGTGTGTGGCCTGCTCAGTCCTCCCTAGGGGCATAGCTGGCGCGCCATGTGGTGCCAGGGATCTTTATACCGCTGAGCTATCTCACCAGCCCTTTCCTGCCTTCTTGTGCTGGGCATTTTAATAGCTCTGCTGTTACATCCATGCTGGCTCTTCCCTACAGAAATATCAATCCTGTCAGGGCTCAGATCCAAGAGTCCCGCAAAGTGCCACACGCTCACAGCTGTGGCTTTCGGAAAGTGCCTGGATCAAGGGCTCCAAGTCATCAGGTGGGTTAGGCCACTGACGGCTCAGTCTGATGATGCATAAGAAGCGGCTCCATCCCAGGAGGGGTTCTCGGGGTGTGACCTGAGGCCCGGGCTCCGTCCCTGCACTCCCTCTCCAGCTCCTTCCCTCTCTCATTTCTTTCTGGTTGCCATGAGGTAAATTGCTTTCCTCCCCTGACCCTTCTGCCATGACAGCCCGAAAAGCAATGCGCCGGCCGCCCGTGCACCGAGCCTGCCAGCCAGTTATATACATTTCCTCACCTAGGTTGTTTTCCTCAGACACGTGGTCACAGTGACAGAACACTAAGACAAAGCTCTTTGCCTAGCACTTGGTTAGCATCACCACAGAAAGACAGAGACGGGGGAGGGGGACAGACAGACAGACAGACAGAGACAGAGATCCCTTGTTACAGGAAGTTGGAGGTTAAATTTTTGTGGCCTGTAACACCCTCTCTAAACTTCTCTGCAACATTTCCATGGAATCCTTTTAAACTGTTGCCTTTCCAAAAAACCGTAAGGCTGTCAGACACCAGGCAAGCTATCCTGGAGCTGAGGAAGCCAAAAGCTTGCAGTAAAGGACATGCTCTGCACGTGTTTGAATGCGTGAACAATGGTGACGCTTAACGAGATACTGTTCCAGCAAAGTGCCTCATGGCAGCCTGAGGAGGAGCTACCATCAGATGAATTTGTCCAGAAGAAGTTTCTTGAAGATATATTAGTATTCCAGTGACTCTAAGAATAATCACTTTAATTTCTATGACAAAGAAAAAAATTCCCTCAAGGGTAGGAAAATATTAAAATCCTGCTCTCACACCCCAAGCCCATCCCTATGCAACCACTTCCACTTTTTTCTGAGTAATAATTGAACCTGACCAAAAGCCATAAAACTAACAGCCACAGGCAGCTGGCTAGCAAAGGTGCCCCGAGGTTTTACTACTTGGATCCTCTACACAGAGAGCTACTGCCACGGTCTATTGTGGCTGAGGCCAGGCAGGAGAGAAGTTAAATCCTCCGACTGCCATAGGAGGCGCCAGGAAGAGCCCCTGCTCCTGCAGTAGCGATGCGGAGCTCCCTAAGCTACTGCGGCTGACAGCCGCGGCAGCCGCGGAGTCAGGAGCAGCGCCCGCCACACCACACAGCTGCGGGCGCTGAGTCAGGCCTCCGCCGCAGCAGTCCTCAGGCTGCAGGTGTGCAGTGGTTAATTTCATATGCGGGGCTCGCCTGGGCGTCAGAGTACCGAGATATCTGGTTAACTGTTCTTTCCTACGTGTGCGTGTGTTTCTTTTTTTTTTTTTTTTTCTTTCTTTCTTTTTTTTTTTTGGTCTTTTTGAGACAGGGTCTCACTATGCAGTTGAGGCTGCCCTTGAGCTCACTTTTGTAGCCCAGGCTGGTCTCGAACTCTCACCAATCCTCCTGCCTCAGCCTCCCGAGTGCTGGGATTACAGGCGTGAGCCACCACACCCGGCTTGTGCGCATGTTTCTGAATGAGTTGCCACTCAGTCTAAAGACTGAACGCAGCAGGCGCTTTCCGTGCGGTAGCTGGGTCCCACCAGGCCACAGGATCGGCCTGGAATAAAACTGCGTCAGGATGCTGCTTGTCCTGTCTGGGACATCAGCTCTTCCTGTGACCAGAGTCATTTACCCTGGCGCTCACACGCTGGCTCTCCTGGTACCCGGGCCTTGGGACTCAGAGGTAACCCTGTCTGCAGCTCCCCTCCATCTCCATCTCCATCTTACTGACCGCAGGTGGTAAGATTCCTCGGCCCCCGTAGTCATGGGGGCCAGTCCTCAGTGCACATCTATACTAAGGAGCATATGCATGCACCTGTGTGTGCACGCACAGCTGTGCACACGCATGGGCATTCATATACACATGTGCAGTTACCTGTACACACACACACATATGTACATACACATACATGTGTTCTGAACACATACATTCCTATTGATTCTTTCTGAAGAACACAGACCGATGCATGTGGTGAGCAATTAGTGGACAATTTAACAATTCTCTAAGCCTGTAACTAGCATTATTTTCTATAAAATAGGATCTTTTCACAGAATACTTCATTGAAGACTAGGCTAGAACAGAGAGCCCTTATCGCTAGCGATGGCTGAGCATGAGCCGGCAAATCTTCACATGAGTGGTGTACCATGTGAAGTGCGATCAAACCCTAAGTGAAACTTGAATTAAAATACTCAGCCCAGTAAAGACACAACGCCGCTGATGCCCTCGCAACACTCCTCTTGTTTCCAGCGCGGTTCTCCTGTCCGTCTTTGAGCTTCTGGAGCGGTCCTCGGGACCTGCTTGCGCCATCAGTGCCCCACGCTATGGATACGCTGTGGTCACCCCCAGCCGAGAGGCAGCGCCTGGCGCGCCACAGTGGGTCCTCATCCTCCGCCCTCACTGCATCTGGCCCCGCGCAGCTTCTGGCTCTTCCTCGAAGTCAACATGGCCTTGCAAGGAAGCGTTTTCGGCCCATTCAGGGCACAGAGGGGCCCAGCAGGATGGGACACAGAGCCAGCCACGAAAGCACAGCTAAGAATACCGGCAAAGAATTCCTACGTGGTCTGAGAATTTGGCAAGAACAAGCGCGCCGTGCATTAGAAGCAAAGGTGAGCACTCAATGGGAGCCAGGAGAACGGCTCTCACTGCCGCCCTTTTTATTTGGACCGCTGCGTGTTTCAGTAACACCCGGCACCAATGCACACGCAGCTCTGCTGGAAAGTGCCCCTCGTACCCGCACCAAGGGGCGGCATCATCCTGGTGTCTGCTCTGAGACACGGGAGTGCCGATCACTCCTCCTGGAAATGCCTCACCTGAGTGGCAGCCTCCAGCACCATCCCAAAAGGACCACCCGCTTTGCACAGGACAGCAGATAATCAGCCCTGGGGTGCCATGAGTGTGCATGCGTCCCAATTTCTCAGGGGGGCCGTAGGTCCTCTGCAACCTGCAACCAGCACAGACCTCAGGCTGCTTCATGGCCCCCTCCTAGCTTGGCCCAAGCCTGAGGCCTTTGCAGCCCCTTAGCACATGCAGAGGTTTCTCAATTACTATTGGTTGATGGGCTGAATCTTATAAATTAGCAACTTCATTAAGAGAATCCGATAAAATGTAAGAGAAAAAAAAAACAGTGACCACTCAAGCGCAGCTCAAAGGTCTTCTGTCCCTTCAAAATGAGCCTTGAGAGATTATGGGACCTCAGAGGAAAGGGATGAATGAACTATAGTGCATCTAAGGAGAGTCACCCAGAGAAAAACATTCTCTCAGGCTTTCACAGAAAGCAAAATGGCCAAGCAATGGCCGTGACTCATCCCGAAGGCTGACATTAACAACAGTTTTACAAAGTACTGTCTATGGTCCCAAACTTAATCCTGAGGGGATTTGACCCTGGAAGATACCAAAAAAAAAAAAAAAA
>PVJA010024525.1:0-31713 GCA_004027025.1 Myocastor coypus | reverse complement strand
GGAGAAGAGGGAGGGGTGTAGAAGGAGAGGAGGGAAAGGTAGAAGGGAGGGAGGGAGGCAGAGAAGCAGGAGGAGACCGCTACTGCCGCTGCTACTGTACAGTGAGGAAAAAGGGGAAGATTACTTAAACTGAATGAACACACACACACACACACACACACACACACACACACGCTCACACATGCACATGCCCTCGCGCACATAGCACAGAGCCAGACACAGACAAAAGATACTCTACAGAAAGAGAGTAAAAAGTTTTAAGGAAACGACCATGAGCTCCAGGGCACCCCACCCACAGAAGCCTCGCCACCTGGCCGTTTCTCTTCCTGACTTTCCTCCCAGCAGGAGATGCTGTCTACGTTGTCCGCCACACCGAGAATTCTTCTCATCTTAGATTTCCTACTACTGGGAAGATGGAGAGAGGAACCACCGTACTGCAGCTCATGTGGGTGACTACAAGAAAGCGTCCTCTACGAGGTGGCTGACAAGCAACAGACATGCATTTCCCACATCTCTAGGGACCGGATCTCAAGGCCCCAATTCCCAAGTCGCAGTCTTTGTTGTCCTGTGTCCTTGCATGAGGGAACACAAGGCTGGGGCCTCTTTATCTTTTTATTCTTTACTTCTTTTTTTTTTTTTTTTGTAGCCAGCTCAGCCCACTCTGGCGGCGGGGCTGGCATGGCATGTGGTGCCAGGGATTGAACCATGGTGCCTGTACATTTGCCTAAGCTTGCTGAAGCAGTCTTGTTAGACCACGTGCCGCTCTGACAAGGGCGCTAACCCCTTGCTGATGAAGGCCCCACCTGATGGAGCAAGGCCCTCCCAAAGGCCACCGCCAACACCGCTGCCACAGGGCTTCAAGGCCTTGCACAGCTGCGTGCCTTCTCAGATAGCAGAGGGAGTTCACAGCTGAGATCTGCGGGCCAGAGCTGTCTCCACCTTGTGGTTTTCCTGGTAGGAGCTACCGAGGCTGTGTTCTTTCTGTTCTCATATAGAACTGATAAGGCAAAAGTGTAGAAACCAGAATCAGGTCTATCTCTGTTACTTGTTCCTGAGACAAAATACCTGATTGCATTTAAAGGAAAGGAAATGCAGTTAAAGAAGTTAAGGAATGAGAAGTTTACTTGGTTCAGCCTGCAGAGGTTTTGGTCCGTAGTTGGCTGGTTCTAAGGCAGGCTGGCGCGCAGAGGAGAAGCAGTTCAGGGCTGGAGGCCAGAAGTAGAGTGGGGTTCAGTAAGGATGGGGCTCACGCCCTTCCAGGCCACCCCACAGCCCACAGCGATGTGCCTGTCCCCCCCCCCCCCCCCCCCGCTTTGCCTCCTATCCTACCTAGCTATGAACCCAGCAGTGGGCTCACCTCAGGACGAAGGTCACATGCTCTTGTCCTGTTAGCGCTCAAAGGCCAACTTAAGAGCACATGAGACTTTCTAGATTTAAACTATAACTCCTGCCATTCATTTCCCAGGAACACTTACTCCTCTTATCTCATTGTAATTCTGTATCCTCCAGCCAACATCCCCACCCACCTTGGGCTCTGATAACTAGAATTCTTCTCTGTGAACAGCGATTTTATTTTATATTTTATTTTATGGCCAGCTCAGCCTGCTCTGGAAGTGGGGCTGGCACAGCCTGTGGTACCAGGGATCAAACTGTGGTCTCTGAGGTTGTCTAAGCTTTCCTAAGTGGGGGCTTTAGACTGGTGATCCATCCTGCCAGCCCTGAACAGCAATTTTAGATTCCATGTAAGATCACATGGCAATGCGTTCTTTTTGCTCCTGGCTAATTTCACTTAACGTAAAGTTCTCCAAGTTTATCCATTTTATTTTCTTAATAATAACAAGATTATGTTACTTTTTGAAGGCTGAATGATATTGCATCATCTGTGTGTGTGTGTGTCAGAGAGAGAGAGAGAGAGAGACAGAGAGAGAGAGATCTCTTATCCATACATCAGTTGGGAGACACTGGTTGATTGCAAACGTACCTTGTGTCCTCCTTTCGCATTGTGACACAAAATATCTTACATCCCAAGTTAATGAAGGACAGGTTTGTTTGCCTCAGCTCGTGGAGGCTTTGGGTCACAGCTGGCTGGCTTCAGGGCAGTGGGACACGACCATCCGTGGCATGGGAGGGCAGGCGGAAGGCAGCAGAGGCGTGGAGAAGCAGCTCCCGCCTGCCTCTCTGCATTCCATCCGGGCTACCTGCCTCAGGGTGGGGCACCCCCACACTGGGCGAGTCACCCTTAACCCCAGGGTCGCACAGCCTAATCCAGCTACTTCATACCTCGCTAGGAAGCCTCGAAGCCTCGGGGACATCTAGACACAGCCATAACTCCTTTGCTGTTTTAAATAGTGCTGCAGTAAGTGTGCAAATAAAGGCGCATCCTCAACACACTGATTTTATTTCCTGTGGAATACGTGCCCAGGGCTGGCGTTGTGGGTCCCTCCGTTTCTACGTTTAATTTTTTTTTTTTTTTTTTTTTTTTGAGTAGCCTCTGTGCTGTTTTCCAGGATGGCTGCCAAGCTGCATTCCTGTCAGCAGTACTGGAAGGTCTTCTTTCTTCTTTTTCTTTTTTTTCTTGTTCTCGAATACTTGTTGGCAAATAATTTTCATCCCATTGAAGACGTCATCGAGCAGGTTGACTGGCAGCTCGCCATGGGCAAGTGAGGACTTAAGGAGACAGCTTCACCTGCAAATCCTGATTTCGCCATCAAAGAATGGTGTGACCACAAAGACAATCCCTGCTCTGGGCGCTGCGGTCTTACCTGCAAGTCAGGAAGCGGAGCTGCACCTACAGGTGCGCTGCGCCAGGTAAGGCAGCCTCCGCATGCTCCTGCTCTTTGTTCAGCAGATGCCAAGCCCGAATTAATTAGTTCTTGGGCTCATTCTCCCTCGGCGGTAATCAGCACCTGTCACCGCCCGACTGAAGGAGGGAGTGAAAGAAAGCGGAAATACAGGCTCGTTTTCTGTTGATTTTTGTAAGAGAGGCGGCTGCTTTGAGCCCACCCACCTCGGAGTTGCGGTCCCAGATAACCATGTATGCGGAAAAGCAAAGCCAGAGCCGGGGGGCATCGGGAAGTGGGCGGATATTCACAGAAATCGAGTATTCGTGGGGATCTTGGGTTAATTCTGTGATCTCAGGTCACAAGGAAATGTATATCAGTAAGATTCCTTGGGGTTTAAAAATACTTAAAAATTCCCAATGAGGACACTTCACCTGAGGAGTAAACGTAACCTGAAGGGGAGAGAAGACGCACGTGGTACACTTGCTCAGACACACGGGGCTCTTTCAAGCACGGCTCAAGCAATATCCAGGGCTGGCCCCAGGAAAGGAACTTGGTGGGAAATGAGGAGAGTGAAAGAAAATAATTTCACTGGCTACTCTTTGTTTCTCGTGAATTTTGAATTATGCGAGCGTATTGATTAGCTACTCACAGTACAAATAAATAAAATTAAAACTTTAGAGGTTGTATCCCGTGAAAATCAATGCAGTTTCTAGTCATTTCTGGAAGTTACTTAAGTATTTGTAAACTTGTGCCATCGCAGAGGTGCTGCAAAAACGTGCTGTTGATTCTGGTTAACACCCCTAGAAGCCTCCTCTCTTGTACCCTCCACCCTGCTGGCTCACGTGGCGCGGGCCTCCCGGAAGAAGGAGCGTTCTTCGTGTGCGCACTGCGCTTGCGGATGGAACCCACCCGTCTGGGGCTCTGCTGCGAGCAGGTTGAGGGCTGCGCTTTGCACTGCCTTGGCCGTTTAACTGCATTCTGTTCCGGAGACCAGGCTGGCGCCGCCTGCTCTGATGGATCGCTTGTGCGTGGCCCTTTGCCCACGACGACCGTGGGGAAACGGAATGAGACCTGTTCTCAGCTCTGAGGAGGAAGACAAGAGGGGTCGGGGTGGGGTGCCCTCATGCAGGGTGGAGGTAAACTAGCCCGGGGTTTTGAGAACAGTGTCAGAGGTTGAAAGAGCACCGGCCATGCAGGCTGCCTGCTAAGGAGTTCCGCTAGGGCAGCGGCAGGGCTGCCAGAGGCCCGCCGAGCGGGGTCCACTGATAATCAGCCATCCGCAATTTCCATTGTCTGCCGCTGTCTGTCTTCTAGCCATGTCTTGGAGGCCTTAGGTTTTATGAGCTCATCGCGTTTTGGTGTATAAGTGCAAGCGTATGCACAAGTTGGCGTGGCGCAAGGATGTGGCTAAAATGCCCAGAGAATTTGGACGTTCAAACTGAATACCTAGATACTCCTAGAAGTCTGTAGAGCTGGCTTTAATAGCTCTTCTGCACTGGCAAGATCAGGGCTTACAATGTTCTCTCTCTCTCTCTCTCTCTCTCTCTCTCTCTCTCTGTGTGTGTGTGTGTGTGTGTACTGTGGGGCCTGTGTGTGAGGGCTGTATAATGCAAAAGCTGCTTCTCCCCTCTCAGTAACTGGCCTTTTCTCATTGTCTCTGATCTCTAAAGGTGAGTGAGCAAGGGTGACTTCCCGTCCATCGGTGTCTGTTTCTCTTAGGATTTCCCAGACCAGAAGCCCAGGCCTACAGAAGGTCAGCCAAGGGAAGATGATAGTTTCAGTAACATCCACTTGTGAAGCTTTCCTTTATTTTTTAATTTTTATTTTATTAATAAACGATGGTAGCACGTGGCTCCATTCACTGCTGCACCCGCTGTGGGGAGCTGGCAAATGCACCTAAGACGCCCAAACTCCTTTTCACTCTGTTCGCCTTTTCTTCCTCCTCCTCACCCCTTTTCTTGGCCCCCTTCTCTTTTGCAAAAGATTTATCTTCCTGTCTCTTCTTCTCTATTTGTGCATTGAGCTCCCCAAGAAGAAAAACCAAGTGCTTTAAAACCTGGGTGTCTGATTTATTTCACTTAACATTATGGCTCCAAGCTGTACTCTTTAAGTGACTCAAGTTCATCCTTTACGACAGCGCTGTACTCCGTGCTATGACAACACCTGGCTTTCTGTATCTGTCCTCTGTTGGAGGGCGTACAGGTTGTTTCCGAGATCTAGCTGTTAGGAGTCAGAGCGTTACAAACACGAGCGAGCGTGCGTCTGTGCAGTGTGAGGCCTTTGGTCCCGGGGTGTTTCTTTCAGTAGAAGAAGCCCCTGAGCTTGGCTTTTCCCCATTTCACGTGCAAAGAACCCGTGCCCCGGGCTCACACTCTCCTGCCACATCACATGTTGAGACTTGCCACCCGTGACTAAGACGCCTCGGGCCGTGCGGTGTTTATGCCTCACCGTCTGATTGAAAAGCTGGGCAGGAGGAAGCTATGGGTGGGCAATTGCTCACGCACTGAGTCATAGCTCTGGAAAAAAGTTTTTCTGGAGCTCAGACGTGAGCCAAAGTTGGGCCAGTTCTCCTGACGCCTGGAGCGTCCTAATAGCTACCTGTTAGTTTCACTGGTGCTTACCCAGCAGGAAGTTATTGGCAAATACCATGTGTTTACTGGGCAATTACACACCCAGGCAGATTACTCACTAATTACACTCAGCAGGTGCAGAAGTCGTTAGCACAACCCATCCCTGCCATTGGGGGTGAAGGAGGTGCCCCACTCTGCACTGACTTGTATTAATTCTATAGCATTTGGTAATTGTTATTTGCCATATCTAAGGTTGCTTCACCTCATTAGAAAGCCAGAAGTTGTGTGGGTCCCAGGCTGAAGCCCCTGTGCTGCTAGCTCAGGGCCAGCTCTGGACATGTGGCAGGGTGACTGGCCCCTTGTACTTCTTGCCTAAGCCATGGAGCAGCCACGCTGGAGAGACACTTGAAGGACTCAGCCAGACCCACTTACAGAAGGGCAGACTGCTCTTAGCAGCGTGTGTCTGTCCTAAGCAAATTTAAAATCCTAGGCCAGACTCCCCAGCACCCAGCGTGTTCCTGAACTGCTGTGTGCTCCAGGAATTAAAAACTAATTTTCATATTAGCCCTAAGCAAAGCATAATTAGAAAGATAAATCTTCAGCAATTCTCTCCTACCCAAGTCTCTGCACTGCCACCTCCTTCCCTATCCCACCTTCCTGATGTGATGCATTATGGAGCCAAACATGAATGTCTTGAAGACTGTCTGTAGCAATACTTAACCCATTTGTTCAGCTAACTGACAGTTTGCTTTGGCAAACACCAGGGGTGTGACACCTGCAAGGAGGGCCAGTCGCTTCCCGGGGGTGCCAGGAGGCAGGACCATTGGGCGTGGACCTCACCCGACACTCAGCAGCAACACGCCTGGGTTCCTGGAGCAGCCCCTCATGCAGGCTGAGCACAAGAACCTACTAAGACAGTGGTGAGAACGGCCTGCGCTCAAGGGATGCTCCCTTCGGGTTACCCATTCCATGTCCAGAAATAAACTGTCTTTCGTGGTATGTTAGTGCTATGGAAGGACTGCCCTCGACTCTCCTGACCAGACCTCTGGAGAACAGGCCAGTGGCCAGAGACTGCTGGGAACGATCCATAAAGACAGCAGGGTGGCTTCCGGAAGGCCGAGACCGCTGCCTGGAGTGGTGGTCACTGGCAGTCTTCCCACCCAAGAGCCAGGGAGGACTGAGCCTGGGGAGAAAAGTCGGACCTGAATGCTCACTTGCTGGCAGGAGCCAGGGTTTAGGATTTAAGCCCTAGACCTGTGCCTTGGGTGATGGAAATTTCTGCTTCACTGCTGGAAATGGACTTGGCCAGCGAGAGTGGGTTGTCTGGGTTCAGAGGAACAAAAGCATTTGCAGAACCCCAGCAGCACGGGGCTGCTTTCCAGTTCACGGAGCTCAGTGATTTCACTGAAGGTCTATGGATCGCGTCCTCCTCTTAAAAGTACTAAGTGCGTAGCTGGCAATGTCACCGTCACAGCCTGGCAAGTTGATATGATGGAGAGAGGAGAGAAAACCCAGAGGCGAGAACAGAGCCCACACAGATCCCTGGCTTCGGGGCACATCGTGAAAACGGGGACAGGTGCTCCCTGCTGAGACCTGACTCAAGGACAGCGTCAGGCCACAACCCCGTGTCTGTTCTCTGGAATCAGGCGTGCTCCTGTGGGTCTCTTCTGGACGCCTGGCAGTTGCGGGCAGCAGAGCAGTACCGAAGCCTGCTGCTCCTCACTTACTTCCCACACCCTTTTTACCCCACGACTGCCATCTTTGGCGTTCTTTTCAACTCTGCTCTTTATTTTACAAAGTGTGAAGAACTGGAGGTGAGGATAGACCCCAGCTCGAAAGGAGGGCTGGGGTGAGTGAGGGCTTGTTCCTCCTGCCACGCCCATCCATTCCCAAGCCCGCCCTGACTCCTTCTAAACCTGGACAGCCCCACCAAGCCCCTGGCTGGCCTCCTTCTGGTTTACAGTCCCAGAACTCTGCTCCGAGGTCTCCCAGGCATCCGTCATTTCATGATCTGTGGTCGGCACTCTGGAGAAATGGGCAGGGTCTCGCTCGTATCATGCCTTGTGGACCTGAGTGGAAATCCAGTGTGTGTTTGAGGGTGCTCTGAGGAGGTCAGGCTGGAAGGTGTGCAAACAGAGGAGGGGTGCATGTCTAAGGCATTTGCAAGCCCACCGTGTACCTGCGCTCATTCCTATGGGCCGCCTCTCTGCCCCGATCAAGATGTCTGTACTTTTAATGAGCTTTTTTTATTCTCATTTGTAGATCAGTTCAGCTGCTGCTTTGGGACATTTCTGTGGATCCCCTGGTGGCACCCCCAATTTTCCTGTCCTCTGACTCCCTGGTGCTGTTAGCTATGGGCGATCTCTGGGGGAGAATTCTTTCATTTGTTTATGGGCAAACAGAAATGGAACCCATTTCTCTTACCATACCTGTACTAAACCCGACATCAAGACAGGACAGAGGCCCTGGCATAGCCTCATTCCCAAAGCAAGCCAGTGCTGGCCTCTGACCCAGGGGCACCTCGTCTTTCGGTCAACACTGTGTCTTACATGCTGTGATCTGCTACTTCCCTTAATTATCAGGACAGAGCTAGTATTTCAGTGGGGAGGGATTAAAGACGAAGCTTTGTACAGGCTAAGCACATGCTCCGCCATGGAGCTATCCTGCCCCGCAGCCCAGAGCAGATGTTCTCATGCACTGTAAGACATGTGGGAGGGACGACTTAGACAAGTCGGGGTAGCTCAGCCTGGTGCGGCACAGAGATTCCGTGCACACCCACGTTTCCCTGCTATAAAGCACAGGTACATCCGCAGCCCTGGACTGCCCCCAGGGAGCTAAGCAGGAAAGGAGCCATTTTCTTGTTTGCTAGCGGCATCCTCCTCTGGGATCCCTGCCTTTTTCCAGCACCATGGGACCCATCCATTGCCTCCATAGAGACTGATTCGGTGTGAGGAAGCCCAGGTACCTGCACATCCCTCACAAGTGATCCCGCGTAAGTTTGACTTAGCCAAGCAGTTTCCGCCGGAATTTCAGATTCTCCAGGTTGCGTTGCCTTCTGTTTGCTGGCAGTGACTGCACCCGTCACGCAGGGCAGGTTTGTGCGGCCTGAGTGACCCCAGAGTTCACTGTGAGTGACAGGACTCACAAGGGCTGCGTGAACACAGCTCTGTTTCCCTAACATGCTCCCGCTCAGCCGGCGACTCCCTTTCTGTCTAGTTACAATGTCACTTGCTCGGCTTTCCATGCACATAAAGGTTTTATGTGATGTATTACGGGATGCTTTAATTACTGTTGTCTGTTTGTGAAGGTTGTATCTGGATTGCCATGGAAAGCCAACAGTAACTTGGCAGAGGGTGCGTGAAGACAGGATTGCGGTATTGCCACGAGGGAGGCAGAAGGCCTGGATGAGAGGGAAGGAGGCAGCTGAGAACTCCCCCGGTGATACACACTGCTTGTAGGATCGAGCTAAGGAAAATACGCTGTGTTTTCTATACCAAAACAGCAGCATGCCGTCTTCCAGAGTGCTTTCCAACAAGGACACTGGCTGCGCTGGGGTCCTGCTGGGCACACACTCACTCAACCCCTGCTGCAAGCACGGCCACAGGCCTCCAGAACTGAGATATCCCACCTGGGTACAGTGCTGTCCGCTGGGCAGCACAGGCCTCGTAGCCTTTGATCTGCCCACTAAAACTCAAGGGGAGAGGTAGACCCACAAAAGACAGCAGCATCGCCTGATAAGTGTTCAGAGTCCGGCCACACCTCCTCTGCACTCGTGTAACACGCTGGTATGAACAGACCACCTCCGACAATGCGCGGAGGCTCAGGAACACGCCGCCAGTGTGGTCCCTGCCTTCAGAACATGCGTGCGTTATCAGGGAGGATGAGCTGACAGTCGTCTTTGAAGAAGCTATCACTCCGCTGTTCCAGCGGTTGCCGTCTCTTTCTTCAGTCACAGAAGCTATCCCGGTCCTTCCTTCAGTAGCCTGGGCTTTTTGATAGAATGGATACTGTAGGTAAAAAGCAGATCTGCTACAAAGTAATGAAAACCTCCCTGAGACAGAACAAAAACCAGGGAGGCACGCCTCAGATGAGATGGGCAAGCTGGCAGCGGGCAGGACGGGTGCAGCCTGGGGTGCCGGGTCTGTGACTGAGCAGAGGCCTGGGTGGCGGGTGTGTAGGAGGAGAACCAGGGCGCGCGCTGGTCTGTGGAGAAGCGGAGGAAGCCGGCCGGCTGCGTACAGAGTGGCTGGGGGCCAGGCAGGCACGGGGAATCTTCAAGGGGATAAATACTCAGAGATTTCCAACCCTTTTGGGACAAGTGCCAGGGCAAGAAGCCAAGATTCCAGGGAACACAGCCAGGACCGGGTTATTATAATCCCTAGGAGGATTCATTTGCCAGCTCCTAAAGCAAAAGCAAGCAGCACCCTGAAATGGAGACTAGCTATTTTAGAGCAATTAGCCACTGGGGCCTGCTGCTGCCTTTGGAGAGGCTCCAGAATCCAGGCGCTGAGGAAGGAGGGCAGGAAGTTCCTGTCTGCTGTGGGAGTGATAACTCGATCCTCGGTACCCATGTCCATAGGGCATCTCTCTGCTCTGTAGGCTGACCTGAGGTGGCAGGGCTTCTCCTATCTGCCCTCAGGATGTCATTGAGGTGTCAGGGGCACCACTGCTAAGGGGGACACCACCCCTGCCCCGGAGCACCAAGTCCAGGACAGAACAGAGCAGATCACCTTGGTTCACCCAGGTTTCCTGCTTTAGACCCATGCAGGCTTTGGTGAATGTGCTCCGGCCAGATAGGAACGTATATGGCATTATTTATGAAAATGCCCTCATGTGTTTTTCTGGTGGGAATGTCAAAGGTTCTGCACTTTGTTTATACCTTGTCTCATTCTTAGTCAAATGGAGAAAGGCTAAAGAGGTCGTTATTTCTCCCATATGCTCATTATCACTGTCAAATGCAGCTCATTAACAGACCTGATCAAGAAAAATGTAACAAACCCTAACATGAGGTTATATCAAGCAAAACAAAGAAACAAACAAGTCCCTGAAGAGCAAAGGAAACAACTGGTAGAGTGAAGAGACAACATACAGAATGGGCAAAAGTGTTCTGTGAACCACTTTTCAACAGAGGACTAATATGCAGGATATATAAAGAACAGAAGAGGAAGAGGAAGAAGAGGAAGAAGAGGAAGAAGAAGAAGAAGAAGAGGAAGAAGAAGAAGAAGAAGAAGAAGAAGAAGAAGAAGAAGAAGAAGAAGAAGAAAACTTGACTGCTAGCAATGAAAGAATCAAAAAATGAGGGATTCAAGTAAAAAGACACTTCACTGTAGAAGAAATACAAATGGTGAACAGGTACACAAAATATTTTCATATGTTTGATCATTCTAGAAACATAAATCAAGACAGCATTGAGATGCCACCTTCAGAAAGAATAGCTGCTATCAAGGACTCAGGAGACAAATGCTGGCAGGGCTGTTGGGCAAAAGGAATGCTTCAACATGACAGGGAGAGGGTGGGAAGCGGTCCAACCACTTTAAAAATGAGCATGGCAGTGTCTCAAAAAAACTAAAGCCAGAAACCTCGTCCGACTCCGCTCTTTCTGCCCTGAGCATTCCTTCAAGAGCATGGGTTGCCACGCTGCGGCCATGCACGCATACTTGTGTTTACTGCAGGACAGCAGTGAACACGACGGTGGCTTGGCATGATCACCAAGTTGTGGAAGTGGCCTATGTGAGCCTTGACAGGTCAGTATAGAATGAAAATGTATGCGTGCACAAGGGAGTACTAGCCAGCTATGAAGAAGGATAAGTGGAGTCATTTGTAGGGAACTTGATAAATCTTGAGTCCACAAGGCAAGATAAAAGCATCCTGTTGAAAGAAGAGGTAGGTAGATTCCGTAGACACAGAAGGGGTTCTTGGGCCAAGGCAGAGGGTGAAGGCAAGGGCAATAAGAATAGAAAAGAATTAGGATGTAGTAGGTACGCATTAAGCCATAAGCTGAATATGATCGCCATGTATTATAAACATGTATAAAAATACAAAGAAGATCTAGACATGGTGGGGCTGAAGGAGGCACAGAGGTGGCCATGCGAGCTCAAAATCTTTAAGCCACTAGTCACAAAGGAATAGCCACTGTCTCTCCCTGCCTACACTGTCACTTTGAAAATGTCTTGGGTTCTCATCTTACCAACTTCTGTCCCCTAAAGTACCTTCTGGTCTCTGGGGACTTGGGACCCCTGATCACACCTTGGCCTATTTTCTTCTTTGTACAGTCCTGTGTAGCCAGGAGCCCGTCTTCTGTTCACTCTTCCACATTTGCCCCAGTTTGTCCTATAGTCTATGGGCATCCCTGGAAGTCTCACTGATGGAACGAGATCAGCTACTAGCACAGTGGAACAAAACAGCAGCACTTTTTCCAATTGACAAAGCAAGAGAGGTAATGCTATAGTTTGGATATGGAATGTATCCTAAGGGCCACATGTTACAGACTTGACCACTGTTCTGTGCCACTATTAAGAGGAGTGGCACCTGCAGGACATGTGGCTTGGCAGAAGGAGATCAGGTTATTGGGGGAGTATCCTTGAAGTGAGTGCAGGGATCCTGGCCCATCCTTTTCCACCTGGCTTCTTCTCCCAGGCACTTACCCCCAGGACACTCTGCCTCCCCACGGGGCTAAATACCATGGGACTACCTAACCATGGACTGAAACCTCTGAAGCCGTGTGCCCATAAACCTTTCCTCCTTAAGTTTATTATCTTATATATTTTGTCATAGCAACGGCAAGCTGAGTAACACGTTCCATTTATGTTTTATTTGTTTTCATAGCATGGAACATAGGAAGAAAGAGCAGGAGGAGGCTGCTCCCCTTGCCTGAGCAGAAGAACCTTGGGGTGGAGAGGCCAAGCGCCCAGGCATGGAGCTGAGCTGTGACTAGCAGTGCCAATAGAGCTTCTAGAGATAGCAGCTGTCCACGGCACTCTTGGAGGAAAGTTCTCTTTTGTCATTGCACAATAACTCTGCCTCTTTTCCTAGTCACTGGTCCTTCTGGTCTGGGTCACCTTCCCACACAACTGCACGGCCAGTCACCTCCCCAAAACAGAGGTGTTGCTCCTGGCCAGGGCAGGTATCATCACGGCCTTCTTCAAAGCAAAAAGAGAGGGCCTCTTCCAAGAATTTTACAACAGAGTCACTGGGTTCCATTAGAACTCATTAGCCTGAAGTTGAACTTGAGGAATCGCATCTCTGCATGCATTTGCTGGAATGATCCAGAAAGAACAAGGAGAAGACAGTAACCAAGCAGCGTACCTGGGCAAACAACTCCAGCGATCCTTGCGACGGATCTGCAAGGAAGCTGTGGAGAGGAAGCGGCAGAACCGTACAGAGAAATTGGGGGTAGCAAATCCAGCAGGGCTCCCCTGGAGCCTTGGCTGCCGGTGCTGAAGCAGTGACAACTGTCCTGTGGCTGCTGACCGCTGGGAGTCGTGCAGCAGCTGACCCCACGGCTGCGGGTCCCTCCACTGTGGCTGCTGGGCATGACTGGGTGCTGTGGGCTCTTTCTGTAACAGGGTGAGGAGAGGCAAGGAAGGTGGAGGACAGGCCCGGCTTTCCTGGGCACACGCTGCCTGGCCCGGAGAGCAGCCCCTGTCCAACCTCTTCCAACACCCTGTCACAGGAGGGTGTGTTTTTTTTTACTTTCCAGATTATGTTACCAAAGCACTCTGTTAAGTTTTTGTGACCTTGTGGGAGGGAGCCTGAGGGACAGGCAGTCTGACTGATTGTCTCCAAGGTGCTGTGGGCGAGGACTGTGCCCGGCGCTGATCCTTCTCCAAAGCCCAGTCCCCAGGAACAGTGAGAGGCATCTGGCTTCCTCAGCGCCCTTCTCTTTCTCTTTATGGTGCCAGGGCTGGAACCCAGGCTTGCCGTGCCCTCTTCTCCTCAGCTGTGCCCTACCCTTGCCAGCTAGTCTTCCTTTGCATGACCTTGTCGTGCATCTCACTGATGCTGCTGGGGTCTCCTGCGTGCCTTGGCCCCCCACCCCACATGTCCGGCGCAGGGCAGCCCTGAAGGCAGGTGAAGCCAACAACTTGCATGGGACTCACTCCTCCCCGTGTCCTCCCGTCTCTCCCCAGCATTGGCATGGACCTCAGAGAGGGCGACACAGGGCTGCCCCTTGGGCCTGCAGAACGTGGCCCCTGCAGTCCTGTTTCTGTGCCTCAGAGAAGGCAGAGAGTGCTCACTTGTATGATCACTAGGTCTCTCTGTGTTCTGGTGGCATCAGCTGGCCAGCTCAAGATGGACGCGTGCCCGCTTCCTCCTGTGGGGCATCGCCAAGTCACCTGTGCTAGGTTCTCTGCCAGACTCCTGATGAGAACGAGACTCTGGGTCCAGATCATGCCTGAGAGGGTATTTCAGCCCCTGATGCTGGGATGCGCATAGCTGCCAGCGTTCTCTGCTCTACACAGTGAGCGGGCTGGTCCAGTAGGAGTCGTTGGCTCCATCCCAGGCGTGAGAGGCCGGAGGGCAGGCTCCAGAGAGAGCGCAGGCTCTAGCCCGCGGTGCACGCACCGGTCGGCAGGGGGCGCAGCTAATGAGCGGGACCCGCTGGCAGCGCAGCGGAGCCGGAGCCCGGGCCAGGCGCTGACAGCGCGCGGGACCCAAGCCAGAGGGGAAGCAAGGCTCAGAATTCAGAGAGGAGGTTGGCGCGCCACAAAGAGGCCTGCGAGGCTGACAGGAAGTTGGTAGCCAGCACCCACGCAATCTGCCGCCCTCGCTGGGGAGCTGGGGGCTGGCTCGCCCGGTGCCTTCCTGCACCATCTGAACATCTTGATCTGCTGCTAATTGAGCAGCTTGACACCGGCAGAGCCACGTGACCTGCGCGCAGCTGAGCTGGGGACTCCAGCTCCCCGAGCTTGCTGGAGAGCTGGCGGGATGGAGAGCAGGCTGCCAGGGAGAGCGCGGCCCGCAGCGAGGGGAATCCAGGGCCCTGGCTGGCTGGGAAGGCCCTGTTCTCTCGTTACTTGAAGGCTTCAGGCTGGACGGACAGGTCTCCGAAGGCAGAACACGCCCGATCTGGGTTCAGGCCCCAGCTGTGGCCTAGTGAGCGCAGACTTCGGTGATCGGGCTTAGTTTCTCCATAGCTTTGTGAAGCGACGTTGTCACCCCTACGTCGTGAAGGGCAATGAGACGCAGCCTGGCAGAGCAGGCTGATGGCAGCTGGGCAGAGTGAAGCTGGGATACAGCCCCAGCGGGGTTTGGGTGTGGGACGTGCCATTGAGAGCTTAGAGTATGGGGGTTAACGACAAAGTAAAACAAGGAAAAGGCTTGTGCTTCTGCGCTTGACGTACTTCAAGGAGCCTAAGGCCCCCTGAGGCCACGCACGCTGTCACACATGCCAGAAGGCCCCTCTTTCCAAAGGCTGGATAGCACTGCACGTGCGCACGGATCCCCCTTCCCACTCACGCAGGCAGTCTGTGTCCACATCTTGGGTGGTGCGAGGTGACTGTGGACGCGGGGTGGGGGTGGGGCGCATATCTCCGGGGATCCTGATTTCCACTCCTTGGCTGAACACCCGGCCGTGGGCTTGCTGGATCGTATGGCGGGTCTACGTTTCCACGTAAATGAGGCCCTAAAATAGTTACACGCGCAGAAGCAAGGAATCAAATGGTGGTTGCCAAGGCCCACGGGAAAAGGATGTGTGATTTTAGACATGCAACATGAGTCAGTTCTAGAGGTCTGCTGTTTAAGATTGGACCACAATAACCGGAGCTACCACAACATCTCAGGAGGGTAGAGCTCACATTCAAGGCGGTCACTAAGGGCTGGGGACAGAATAAACATTGGCCTGGCAAGGGCAAGGGCCTGAGTTCAATCCCCCGTTCAAAAGCAACAACAGCAAAAACTAGAGGCCTCAAGGCGGTCACTAAATAAAATCAAATGAAACGAAACAAAGCTGATAGAAAGAAAGAGGGGTCCACACGATGCTTTTCACAAGTTTCTTCAAAATTTTTTGGTCCTAAGCAAGGAGATTTGGGTGCTAGAGCAGTAATTATCTTGTATGCATCTAATACCTCGCTACTTAAAAAGTGTCTTTACATCTGTCATGTTTGGTCTTCATAACCACTTCCATGAGGTAGGTACTCAATGAATTATGTGCATCCTTCACCCTGCTAGGTCAGGTCTGGGTCCTTAAGAGTCTCCCTGAGGCCACCTTCACACCTTGCACCCATCTGCATTCTGTGCTATCAAAAAAGTAGAGTTTGAGTGGGGGCCTATGTATCCCTGGTCTTTGCCATAAAATTAAATGCCTTTCCCAGCTTTGATTTGTTAAGTGCTAATGAGTTGATTCCAATTGCAATGCTCGTTTTTATGGTGTCGTCCCTCAGATCTCATTCCATTCTCTGCTTAATCCAGAGGTTTAAGGCCGTGCACTGGAAATTTGATGTAGTGAGAGCACAAGGGTGTCTCTTTTTCTGCCTCTCCCTCCTGGAGCTATTGAGGAGGGCAAGGCAGGACACACAGGTGAGGGAGAGCACGTGTCCCTGCAGGTGAGAGGGGCTGCAGAAATGAAGGGAAAGATCTAGAGTCTTACCTTTTTACCCAAAGTAAAAAATCAATCCATGACCTTAAAGAAGTTTATGAATTCCTAGCTTAGGAATCAATGCACATTGATTTTTGCTCCTCTGCATGGGCTGCACACGTATACTACCAAGTGATGAAAGCTGTATTTGTTGCGCTTGGAGTGGGGAAAAGCAGGTACCATTTCTCCATGTTGCTAGAGTGCAAAAGAAAAAAAAAAAAAGCATTCTCTATGGTCTCAGTCTGGAGCCAGGGGCTTCTGGCTGTGGGTATAAAAGGTTAGCTCTCACTCAGTCTGGAACTGAGCACTGCTGTTATGGTTTGTGTCTAGCTGTTCCCCTAAAGCCTCATAGAGTCATGGGGTGGGGACTTCTACAGTTTGAGATTAACTCATGATCCACTGGGGTTACAGGTGATCCACTGGAATTATAGGTCTTAGTACTGCTGGGATTATGGGTGTGAGTTGTACACCCAACCTGGGCTGATAGCCTGAGTGTAACATAAGTGAGACAGAGAGATGAGTTCTGTCTCTTGGCTGCCATTGTTGCTGTTCTGCCACCATGAAAGGTTGCTCTCGGCCATGTGCTGCGCTGCCTTGGAACCAGCTGAGTATGGACTGAAACCTCCAGTGACTGTCAGCTGAATAAATCTTTCCTTCCTTCATTGTGGGTGTCAGGGATTTGTCCCAGCGATGAGAGCAGAGTGACAGCGAGTTGGGTCATCCCTGAGGGCTGAGGCTCTTCCCTTCTGGTACCCACTCCTTCTACAGGCCCCACATTATCACATCTTTAAACATCTTCCTTCCTCACTACTCTTTTCTGTTACCACTGATTGTCTGGCCAAAGAGCCCAGGATCCCTCTCCCTTAAATTTCACCGTCACTCACTTTTTCTAATTCAACTCTTTTCTTCCTATTTTTGGTGACTCTATCAAGAATGCCCACCCCCAACTGGATGTGGAGGCACACACATGCCACCCCAGTGCTGGGGTGGCTACCACAGGAGGATCACGAGAATCTGAGCTGAAGTGAGACCCTGTGCTAAATACGTAAAAAAGGATGAGTACTACCAAGCTTCTTTCTTCAATGGTTGCCCATGAAATATTTCTTTGTTTGAAATATTTATTGTGGTCAAAATATGAGATATATTTCTGTAGCAAATGTTTAAGCATTGTTGTTAAGTACGACACAGAATGCTTTAACTATGTTAAGCAGAGCATTGTGCCCAGATCTCTAGACTTGCTTTGTCTTGCAGAACTGGAACTTTAAGCATCATAAATGCCGCCTTTTCTTCTCCCCTCTGTTCTTGGCAAATATCCATCACTCATTGATTCTGTGACTTCTACTGTTGTCGACGGCTGGTACAAGCGAGCGAGCTCCATGTCTGGCTTATTTCACTTAACGCCCTGCCCTCTCAGTTCATTCACATTGTCACCAGTGGCAGAATGGCCTAGTTTTGGAGGCCGAAGATATTCCAGTGAATGGCATACACCACATTTTCCTTATGCATCCTCCTATGCTTGGACACTTAGGTTATTGCCAGGTGCTGCATATAGTGCATAATACTTCAGCGGACGCAGGAATGCACGCATCTCCTTGAGGTTTTGCTTTCAATTCTTTTGGACAGATGCCCAGAAGTGGGACTGCTGGATTATACGGATGGATCTAGTTTAATTTAATAATTTATTTATTTATCTATTTATATATAGTATTTTAAGGAAGGGTCTCCAGGGTGTTCAGGGCCTTAGTACTAGATAAGACTTTCAGTGATCTGCCTGGTCACAGCCTCTCAAGAGCTGGAATTACAGGTGTGTGTCACCATACCCAGTCTCAACTGCCATCTCAGTGTGTTCTAGGGCGGGGCCAGCAGGACAGGCCTGGGGATCAAACCTCCGGCCTGTGTGCCTGCTTACAGATGCTTTAATCTGTTGAGCTATTTTGGCTGACCCTATAACTTCAGCGTGATTTATTTATTTATTTATTTATATGTTACTAGGGATCAAACTTGGGACCTTGTGATTGCCGCGCTGGCGCTTATGCCACTGAAGCTTTATCCCTCTGGCTTTTCTAGTTTTAATGATTTGAGGATCATTCATTTCTCTTGACTCTTGATTCCAATCCTGTCTCTTATTGCTAGCATGTTTCTTCTACCTTTTTCCATAGAGTATTATTTGGTGTTTCTTTCTTCAAGTATTTATGTTGCTTGACTTCTTAAAGTCTACTGGAGTGCAGTAGCACACCTTAGGCATTAGTTATGTTAACTGCTTTTGTTTCTCTGTTTCTTTTTCTCCTTGACCATATAAGATATGAACTTGACCTGAGCCACGGGGTGCCACGGAGCAGCGTGTGAGAGGGGTGGTCGCTGACGTGGCATTGCCCAGCCCTCCCCCACCCTTGGCCTAATCTATGACATGGAATTGCCTCGAGATGATTGTGTTAAAGTTTTGGTAAAACTTGGTCAGCCAGGGCATTTGAAAGAGAAGGGAGCTATGAGAAGACGCCCACCTGCCATGCCCAAATGTGTGAGCGGTGATTCATGGACCCTAACCTGATATATTGCCAATAAATCTCAAAGACACTTCAATCATGTTAAAATAATGATATTTCATCTCCCTTGCGTCGGTCCACCTGCCTACATAGGCCAGCGCATTTTTTTTGGGATGTGTATCTGACCATGTCACTCCGGATCCCAAACCCCTCACAGTCTCCCCATGTCTGAAGAGTCAAGGTCATGAATGCTGAGAGTGTCCAGGGGATCCTCGGCCTGTCACCTCCCTCCAGATTGCTCCCTCTGACTTATGTTCCCATCATTGGAGGACTGATAAGGCTCAGCACCCCATGCCTCTGCCTGACAATGGTTCTCCTTTCGAATCCCTCGTCACCTGGACTATTTCCAATTGATTCTTCCCTTGAGACATTTCTTTTAAAGAAAGCCTTGCCTGAGTCCTACGTTGGTTCCCAGCTACCTGGCTCCACGGTGCCTTCATGGAGTTCTGCCCACTGGGGCTTAGCACGTGGCAGGTTGGCTGCTAAACCAGAGCCTTGGTGTCCTTGGCACAGGCCAGCGGCAGATGGCACATGGCTTCAGAGAATCCTTCTGATCTCTTCCTTTATCCAGGACATGCGAGTGGCATGGGGTTTGGGTCCGTTGGGCAGTCAGCTTCCTCGAGATCTCCACTATTGGACACGTCTGTCTGTCCTGCCTGAGGGTGTTGCACTGGGGGGTTCGCGCTACTTCAGATGATCATTTCTTTAATCCACGTCCATTTGCAGTGGACAGGTGTACTCTCCTGCATTCTGCTCACTGCTCCTTCCACAAGATGACGTCATAAGCATTAGCATGCGATTTGCATTGGGTTCACCGCCATAAGGAAGCTAGTGATGACTAACAGTGTGTGGGAAGGTGTGCAGGGCAGAAGCAAATCCTGAGCCCTTTACGTGATACAAGGCGTCTTGGGCATCTTGGATGCTGGCGGCCATGGGGCCTTGGAATCCTCTAGGCATTCTGATGGATCCCACTGCTGGGAGTTTAGCATGTTATATGGTGTGAAAGACCAAGAAGTAGTAGGCTATGCTCTGCCAATTCTAGCAAAAGAGCAGTAGCTTAGGGAGAAGGCTTCCGCTCTTCCTTTCTGCTTTTTTTTGTCCTTCTTTTCTCAGAGGTCTAGGTAAGCTAGGTGCCCTTCAGTCACGCTCTGGAGCATGGGAGACAGGTAACGTGAGAAAGCTCCCACCGCTGTGTCTCCACCAGGTGACAAGCTCCAGCGAGAAAAGAGCCCACAGACTTCTACCTGGGATCACTCTTCTTTGTCTTTGATTGCCTTGCTGAGCTTCTCCTGCATCGTGGCTGTTGAATCAGCCAGCACTTGGACACAGGGAGGGGAGGTTTCAGCTGGAAAATCAGGAGCTGCCAGCAATCAGGGAGCCTGATCAGTGTGTGTCTCCGCATCAGCCTGATTCGCAGGGGCCGATTAGCCACAGGCTGGAGAAAGAGGCTGTGCACCAGGCTGAGTCGGAGAGCCACACGGCGTGCGTGGTGGCCTGCACCCCAGAGGGGCCTGAGATGAGCTTTTGAGTACTGGGCCCCGCCTGCAGATGGAAAGCAGCCAATAATCAGCCCTCGGGGGCCCCTGTGGCTATAGCCATATGTCCCTCTGCACTGGCGGGGCTTCTGAGCATCTTGCTTGGACCCTTGGACTTTTTCTTCCTGTGTGCATGGGTGTCTGCGTGTGTGTGCATCTGTGCAGCACTGTGCCTAAAACTGTCCATGTATAGAGGCAGAGGGCGGATGCCAGAGACGCGGGGTATCCCCTTCTTGTTTCTCAAATGCGCGTCCTAGCTTTATCTGGAAGGAAACGTCAGTTGGCGAGTGATGGTGCAGAGGAGTGCAGTGCTTCCAGCGCCACTCTGAGAGCCGAGGATAGAGGCCTGGGAAAGCCCCAACCCTGGCTGCAAAGCTGACCTCGTCAGAGCCACCCTTCACTGGTGCATGAACGCAAAATAAACCCTTACCGTTCCCAGGGAACACTCGCCTACTCTGTGGTCAGCAACCAGTCATCTTAGGGCACCAAAAATGGGAGCAAGGTGATACCAAGGATGGTGGCTGGCGTGGGCCACAAAAGCAAAGCAAGGGGAAGGGAGGAGTCTGCCAGGATGTTGGAGCTTCTGGGCTGATTTCGTAGAACATAGAATCTACTCCAAAGCATACTCAAGAGGAAAATAAACAGCCGAGCTTCTGAGTGAGCAGGCTGCCTCCAGCCATTCTGCTCCTGATAAGGAAGCCAGCCAGTAGGAATTATTGGAGGCAACGCTCTCCAGCCCACAGCCAGAGGCTGTCCCATGGGGTGGATATCCCTGCTGGGGAATAGTCCTTTTAATTCGTCTTCCGGGGGGAGTCGTTATGGAGGGGCGAGAGCAAGGAGCCAAGCGAATCATTTCTTGAGCTAGACAGAAGTGCTACAAGCTCAGCACCCGCACTTCTGAATTTGGAGCCTGCAGTTCCCTTGATTGGGAGGCTTTCCCGCTTTGTAGAAGCCTCCAATCTTTCCTGCTCTCTGGCACAGGATGACCGGAGCACTTGTCCTCCCCTGTAATAGGTAAATATGCAACGTCTCTAGATGGTGCTGAATGCTCTCTTGGGGAAGGGGACAGGCCAGCACTGAAGGAGGGCCCCAGGGTGGGCTCTGGGTCGGGCGCCTAAACATGGTGTTGGTTTTCCTGTTTACTTGCTAGAGCCAGACGGGGCGAGGCCCAGACGGATTAGATCTCAAAGCGGGGGGTGCTTTCCTCACAGCATGTTCTCACTGGCACCATAGCTAGTCCACGCTCCCTGACAGGCCTGTCCTCTGGAGGACAGGCACGGCCATCGTGCATGTAGGCAGTGGGGAGGTCTCAGGGTAAAGCCTTCCGTGGGCCAGTTTGACCTGAGTGTGGCCTCAGGAACTTCTTCAAAGCCTCCTTCCCTCTTTGTCTTCTTCTGATATCAAGCTGTACCAGCTGTGGCTTGATGAGTCTTGGTCTACTCTAGGGTGGTGGCATTGGGTGTGGAAGAGGGTGGGGCATGAACAGAATGACCCTGTAAGTGACCTACATTTCAGCCTAAATTTTCTACTCTGAAGTCAGATTGCCTTTTCCTAGCTGCCTTCATTTCAGTCAAAGACTAAAGACGAATCCTACACAGGAAGGGGATACAGGAAGAGGCATTCTTCTTGATGTTAGAAATATTAGGAGTAAACATTGCATGCCTTAGCTAAGTCTGGCTGCATTCCCTATTGAGTACTTGTAGAAAGAGGAATGTTGTGGTAAAGGTAACACTACTAGCAGGTTGTGTGTGTGTGTGTATGTGTGTGTGTGTGTGTGTGTGTGTGTGTGTGTGTGTTGTTCTCAACTGAAGAAATAGCACAGGGCTGGCCGGATAGCTCAGCAGATTAAAGCACCTACTTAGGCAGATGTAGGGACTGGGCTTTGCTACCTGGGGTGCCATGCCGGCCCTCTCCGCAGGGCACACTGAGACTGCAGCTGAGGCTGGAAGTGGAGGTGCACGTTTGTAATCCCAATGCTTGGAAGGCTGAAAATGTGAGTATCACTACAGAGTCTGATCTGTGTAGTGAGGCCCTGCAGACCATGGAGATGCTGTTCTAAATATGTGAAAAGAAAGAAAGAAAAAAGGAAAGAAAGAAGAAATGACATATAAGAATCAACACATTTCCAAGTAGTCCTTGTTGCTATGTATTTCCCTCCATTAGACTAAGGTCTCACTAACGTCTGAACATTCTGCACAGACTTGCCATGTTGTAAGTCTGGCCCTATCTCACCACTTCCAGGGCTCTGAAAGTCTGTCTTTCAACCTTGAGATAAATTTCAAATTTCCTGACATGACTCCAAGGCCTTTTCTTCCGAAGAGCTGAGCTTTAGTAAGCTCTTCCCTGTCTCCTCCCATGTGGTGCTGAGAGTTCAAGCGCCCTGGGCCGGTTGGGACTCGCTAGGTGTCCTTCTGTCCTCTGTCGCCCATAACACTTTGCACCTGCCACCTGCTTTGCTGGGAATAACTTTCTCATGTTTGTCCTGTGACAAACCCCTTCTTGTCCTTAAAGACTCGGCCCGAGGTTCTACTCTTTCCAGAAATTTCCCTGCTTCTCTACTGCCCTGTCCACTCATTTTGCCTACCAGAAGGCTTCAGGGCGCTGCTCAGGCTTCTGTGTCATCCCATGGCCTGCACTGAGCCCCTGAGTCTCACAAGGGCAGGGAGTAAGCGGTTAGCCCTCAGGGCCCAGCACAGTGTCTGCTCTAGAGGAAATGGAAGAGATCTTCTATTAATCCGAGTGAGATAGCTGGCTGGCCTGCCCATTAGTTGTAGATTAAAACAATTTATTCATCTTGCTGTTTTGGACACCCTAATTCAGGTGTCCAGATATTCAAACATTCAAACTTGTTATCTCTCAGCAGTCCCCTCAACCAGATCTTTAGAAGCTAGGATACCATGGTAGAGGGACCAGTTGCCTTCTGTTGCCCTTCCGCTCTGAGTCTTCGATGTTCACCATTTTCTTCCACCCAAGTGCTCAGAGGGGACTGAAAGCACTGCAGACGCCGGAGCTACGGATGAGTCAGTTTCTTCTGCCTGTGCTGGGCTCAACGCTCCCTTACGATTGCCTGGAGTGCCTCCCAGGCTCGAAATGTTTGGTCTCGGCCACGTCAAGAGGTCTCCTTCCCTCTCGGATGCTTGTGTCTCCGCCAACATGCGGAAGCCTCTGAGAGCGCTGTAGATCCTGTATTCCTGCAGCGTCACTGAGGGTGGTGGTTCTCCCAGACAGCAGCAGGGAGAAAGACACCTGGATATCATGGGCATGGCAACATCTCCAGCTGTGCTGAGCCCAGCAGCCCGCAGGGAAACTCTTTTCTTATTAATTTATTTCATCAGCCCACCCACCTTTCTTCGTAGCTGCAAATGCCTTCTGATAACAACTGTGGGTTCTGGAAGGTGTTAGAGAGGCGTTAGGAGCAGAGGGCCTGACATTCTGTTCAGCTGCTAATGACTTGTGAGCAGCGTCAGCGAAGGCAGCGGGCAGGCCAAGGCGGAGCAGGCGAGAGCCAGCGGGCGCCCCCTCCTGGCCCTGCCTACAGCGAGGGTGGGCGCGGGTGCTGCAAGCCTTGCAGGGGAGGGGCCTGCGTGATGGCGTTCAGTGAGAAGCCCAGGATCTGCCGTGACCTGAGTGAAGACAGAAGTTTTCTTCTCTCTTGGCTAGACTTATTTATCAGCTGCATAGCAGTCCAAGGGGTGAGGATGCCAAAGGAACTCATGAAAGCTTCGCAGTAGTACCCATGAATCCAACATAAGAAGTATGGGCAGTGAGTCGCGCTCACTATAAAACGTAACCAGAGTTAGCAGCTCCTCTTCCGACTCCCTGGGTTAGCAGGGAGGAGGCAGACAGGACGGTGTACACATGAGAACGGGGTAAGGGAGACGCTGGCACCACTGAAGTGGAGGCGTGGAGGGCCGGCACGGTGCAGAGCCTTTCCCAGGGCAGCAAGGGAAGGGCGCAGCTCTCCAGCCTGCTCCGGGCTGGAGGTCCCCGTTCCGAAAGGCAAGCTGTAGAGACAAATGTACGAGGGCACAGCCCGTAAAGAGCTCCCGAAAGATGAAGGGTGTAGGACAAGTGCGGGGGGCCAGCGATGGGCTGAGGTGTCAGCAGACAGCCACACAGTTAAAGAAGGAAAGATTGGGACCATCTTTGGGGACAGAGGGGGGGGGAGGGAGGGAGGGAAGGAGAGAAAGAGGGACACGGGGGGAGAGAGCGAGCAGAAGAATGAGGGATGGAGAGAGGGAGGGGACGGGGAGGGGGAGGGAGGAAGGGAAGAAGAAAGGGAGATGGAAGGAGGGAAAGGGGAGGGAGAGAGAGAGGGAGGGAGAAACAGAGAAGGAGGGAGGGAGAGAGGGAGGGAGAGAGAGAAAGGGGGACGGAAAGAGGAAGGGAAGGAGGGAGGGAGGGAGAGAGATCTAAATTATTGAAATTGGTAGCTGGGAGCTTATAGCAGCTTAAATCTAATTTAGAGAAATAAAGAAAAGTGACATTTATTGGACTCTAGTAGCAAGCAAGCTATACATCTGGGAGAGGTTCGGGACCTCAGAGAAACATGGGAATAGCCACGGATTGTTGATTGAGCTCGGTGCCATAGCAGGAATCGCATGTGATAGTAAAACTTTGGATTCCGAGAAATTCTGATAGTTCGTGGTTTCATAGTTTAGAATCCATTGCTAGTTCCTTTTGAGAGTACATAAACTTTTAGGACATTGTGGTAGGTTTTTTATTGTGAAGCCCGATGTCTGCTTGAGTCCTGTTGGCCACAGTGTTTCACAGGGATCTGCCACCAGGAAGGAGGCCACTTCAGTCGCAGGTGGACCGGAGTTTGCTCATCTGTTCTGCAGGCTGGGTGAAGAAGAAGCCTGATGTCCCCGGGTGCCACACTCACGTCTCCACCTGGACAAGGAAGCTGTCCACAGCCCCTGTTACAGGGCGGCTGGATGGCTCAGTGCGATGGAATTTGCATTTTAACAGAGGAGGAAGGGAATATTTGTTTCTCTCTCACCTGAATAGGAAGAAAAGAAACACATTTCCATCAACAAAGAAATGCTGACTGTGACATGAAGAAATGGAAAATGCCACGAAATGAAAGCGACCAAGGGAGGGGAGGCATGCCCAAGGTCGGTGCTCATTTTAGACCAAGTGGGCAAGAATTGCAAGTCTCAGAAGATGGGCTTTGACAAGAGGCTCCCGGTGTGTGCCTACTGTGTGCGTGCTTGCATGTGTGTACATGTGTGTGTGTGTGTGTGTCTGTGTGTGTGTGTGGTGCTGAAATGTCTCAAATACTTTCTCCTTAGTTACTCAGCCATGGCCAACTTTGACTCAGGATAAAGACTTTGTTAAGGAGCACGGAGCTTGGTGCTAGAGACGGTCTTTCCTGTGTCAAAGTCCCCAAGCGTGCAGATGTCTTGTCAACATAGCGAGTGATTTTCCAGCTTGGGAAATGCTTTCACACTACCCTGTGAAGTCTGGATAAGCAGATACAAAGAATGACAGATGCAAAATTAATGGGGGTACCTCAGAAGACTGTGTGTGTGTGTGTGTGTGTGTGTGTGTGTGAGAGAGAGAGAGAGAGAGAGAGAGAGAGAGAGAGAGAGAGAGAGATTAGAGGCTGGGGAAGCAAAGGAAGATAACAAGGGAAATAAGGATCAGACATTCCTAGAAATAAAGAGATTCTGTCATTCTTTTAAAAGTGAGGAATATGTTTTGAGTTAATGGGTTTTGGGGGGATTCTCCATGGGGGACTTAGCCCCAAGCTTCCTGCTGTGCAGTGGCTGGACTGTACAAGGGACTGGCTCCCAGGTAGGCGCGCTCCTTCGTGCTCGGTCCTGCGAGCTCCCCACCCCCTCCCACTGCTCTGCCGTGTGCTTTGGCCATTTCCCACCGGGCAATTTGTTCACTCTCACCTGCCGGCCTTCCCATCGTACTTGTGTTTCTTTGATCTCACACCAACTCTACTCTCTGACCTGTTGATGAAATAATGAATCTGGGAAGCTTTGAAGATGGTGCGTTGCGGGAGAACATGGATGGAATCTTTGCTTGCTACTTAAGCGTCCCGAATGCCGAGCGCTGGTGCTGGTGTGCGCTGTGTCACGTGTTTTATTTAGACCCAGACAACGCCATCTCCCTAAAAGCCTGTAATTTTCTGGACAACGCAGGACACACCACACTGGTAATGGGGGGTCCTGGCAAAGCAGCATGATCCTGAGCAAAGCCATCTATTTATTGGATTTAAATTGTGTTAAGCACTTTTGATTTCCTGGTGTGATAGCGGCAACCTCAAATAATTTAACTTAAAGACATAAACCTGACCTTGAAGGATGTTAAAGATTCAAATAGCAGGGATATTTAGAATATTAGTATCTCTAAAACCTCTTTCGGCGGTCTCAGAGCCCTTTTTAAAAGCCCTCACGGACCCAGGTGTTTGTTGCGTGTATGTTAGACTCTTCACACTAGAATTCCAGGACTTCCCCAGCCTGAGGCCAGGCACCTTCCAGCTTGTCCTCGGCTTCCCTCCCTTCAAAGCCTCTGTTCTGACACGGTAGACTAATTCACAGCTGCTGGCCTCGCCGGTCCTCGCAAGCACCACCTCTGCTCTTTGTGTCCAATCCGTCCTTGAGGGCTTCCTTCCAAATCCCCCTCTGTCACGTGTCCTTTTGTTGCGCTTTTTCCCTTTATAACCATGCTTTGGTTTTCGGTCTAATTTGGATTCAGAGAAAAACTGAGCAGCAGGTGCGGAGATATCCCGTGCACCCGCGCCCTCGTCCTCGACAGGCTGCACCAAGGGCTCTCGTTCGGGGGGCGGGGGAGGTGAGGATGGACCTCTGCAGAAGCCAAGTCGTTGTCAGCCAAGCTCAGCTTACGGTGAGCATTCCCTCTCCGTGCCACCCGGCATTTGGCTCTGGCTAAGTATCTAATGACACGCAAGTTCATGGCACAGAGGAGCCTTGCTAAAAACCTCCTCATCCGGCTCCTGGATGAAACTTTCGTTGTTCATCATTTTGCTTTTTCTTTTAAAAAAAATTTTTTTTTTTAGTGTTTGCTTTTTCTAGAATGTAATATGGTCAGAGTCACACAGCTATACTAACGCCTTTTCAGCTTGGCTTCCTTCACTTAGTAATAAGCATTTAAAATTCTCCCATGTCTTTTTATGTCTTGATTCCTCATTCATTTTTAATGTTGAATAATATTCCATTGTTGGGATGTGTCCTGCCACGTGGTTCTTTGCAAAACTCTGGTAGTTCTTAATGCCCAACTCTGCTCTGCCTGAGTGAGAACCGCTAGGTGTGCATATGGATGTACATGTACGATCACTAAGATTCAGTGAGTTATGCTTCAAGTCACCCTAGCCTATCTATCTGTCTATCTATCTATCTATCTATCTATCATCTGTCTATCTATCTGTCTGTCTGTCTATCTATCTATCTATCATCTATCTGTCTGTCTATCTATCTATCTATCTATCTATCTATCTATCTATCTATCTGGCATCTCCCTGTGTAGTGCAGACTGGCCTTGAACTCACTGTGCACCCCAGGCTAGTCTAGAACTCGCAGGGATCCTACTGCTTCAGCCTTCCAGGTGCTGGGGTTCCGAGTGTGTGCTGCCATGCCTGCTTCCCTCTGGCCCAATTAAATGGTGAATTGCCCATGTGGCTCGTAATTCTGTCTTGGACAACCCGGATATGGAATTGTTCCCAATCGTCATAGAAGGTCCGTTTGGCTAATGCTACTCTAGACTATTGATTACTCAGTGTGGTCATTTGTTGAGGTTCTGTTGTAGTGAGATACCTTGCCACCATAATATCCGCTAACTCACTGAATCCGTTAGCCCTGCTAGGAGGATGGTGTTGTTACTATTCCTCTCCTGACCCCAAGACTTGGTTGTCACAGGACCTACTATTTGATCTCTCATTTGCGGTGTTTATCTCTGGTACCTTTGCCTTAGACTTCACTTGATTTTCACTTGCAAAGTGTCTGAGTTGAGAAGGACCTGCAGACCATCTGTCCCAGCAGTGTCACTACACAAATGGTAAAGCTAAGATTTTAAAAGGTAACCAACGGTGTGTCCAGAGCCACAAAGGTGAGCTTATTTGCAACATGGTGACCAGCAGTCTCAGCTGTCAGATGGCCAGTCCTGTGGAGCTTTGTCTGGTCCTGTGTACCAGAAGGCGAGGACTGCTTTGCAGACCCACAGCGATTAGCAAGAAGCGTTTGGATCAGAAGGCTCCATAATATATATTATGTTCTTTCATGAGCAAAAAACAGGCCTCTGCACTATCAAGATGTATGAAGAGGAGAGCCCATTGTCGAGGTCCCTCTGCTAGAAAGGTCTGTGGTTTAGGACAAGACCATCTTCAAAATATCTTGCTGGACTCTGATTCAGGCACTGAGCTTCTTCTGAGAAAGTTGTGGGGCAGATTTGAGGCATTATTAAAAAATGAGGTGGTTGGCAATCACTAAGACCCACTTCCTTATTGAGTAGCAGGCAACAGGAAGCATCTGAGCATCCACGGTGTGCCCAACGGAAACAGGAAGGGAGGATACAGAGGTGAGTGAGAAGGAGGCCTGGGGTAAGATGGGCAAAGCTACAGTGCAAGCCAGGTGGTGGAGGAGGAGGTGCTGACGCAGCCAGGGCTTGGGGTTGGGGCAGGGAGAGCAAGGTGCTGTCCTTGGCCCAGACCACCCCTGAAATCAATGAAGCAGCCTCCTGAGAGGATGTCTGGAAACTGCTGAAAGCCAGATCCATTTCTGCCTTTTTCTGTGTAAAGCAGAATCCCTGACCTTAGTGGAGCCTAGCTAGAGATCTGCTATTTCACATTTACAGCTGAAATGTAGACATAACAGTGCCCTCCCAACATTCCTGGACAGCCACGGTGCCTTCAAATGGACAACTGAGCACATAGACTGGGTTTCAGGGCCCTCGGGGAATGGACGGGCACTAGAGGGCTGGTAGGGTGGTGCCAGGAGGAGAGAGGGGCAGGCTTCAGTTTGCAGGAGCGAGGAGGTCACTGGTCATGCCTGAGATCATGTGTGCCATCCTCTGGTCCGTCCCAGGGCCAAGGCAGCTTGGGACGGAAGCAGTTATCTAGAACCTTTCCTAAGTACTCTGTGGAGAGCTGCACCGGCCACTGCCAGAGCCTTCGGCCAACAGCTCATGAGTCGTGTGCTCAAGGCCACCTGGGAGACAATGCCTTCCTCCTGTAGCCCATGGTTGATGGAGCGCCAGGCCAGCCTGGGTCCTCTGCCAGGTGTTCAGGCTCCCCCCAGGACACACAGCCACCACTGAGCTGCAGGTGCCAGGGCAGCAGGCCCTCCCTGGCCCGAGCGCCATGGCGGCTGGCTCCAGGCACTCCCCCGTTGCTGGCCCAGGGTGAGCTCAGCAGCTCTCCCTGCCTTTGCCTCCCCACGGCTTTTGTTCTGTGGCTGCTGCCGCTCGTGCTCAGTGCTGCTTCCACCCGGCCAGCCTCCTGTGCCAGGCCCATTCCTCACAACCACTGCCAGTTGGGAGAAGGAGGCTCTGACTGTGCTGGCTGCGCACAGACGAGCGGCTGGCTGCCATGTTGCCTTCCTCAGCTTCATCTCCCGGCTTCCTCCCCTTGCCCTGCTTCTGTCTGTTCCCAGCACTGTGACTGCAGTGACCCTTTTAAACAAAAGTTGCATCATGTCACTTCGTAACGTGAAATTCTCTGATGGCCTCCATTCATCTGGGGAGTGGAAGCCAAGCCCCTTTCACAGGATGACAAGGCCTTACACGACCTGACCCCAGCCTGGTGCTGTCCCTCAGGCTCAGCCAGCTCCCACCGCGCCGGCCCTCTCAGCGCTCGTAGACATGTTGACTGTACGCGGCCAGGAACTCTGAGCTTCCTGGCTCCTCTCTGGATGCCCTGCTTGCTCGCTCCTGCGCGTCCTTCAGGGGAGATCACCGAGGTTGGACGCCGAGCACGCAGGGACAGGAGACAGAGAGATGCCATTGTCAGAGCGGCTCTGGCATGCTCCCCCCTCTACTGACACTCGGCAGCCTCCCCGCTGAGCTTGAGTATCATTAGTCTCTCCACCCATAGCTCAATCCAGGAGTTCTGGCAGCTTAAAAATCTTGTATCTTATCCCCCAATCAGTTTAGTTTCAGTTTTATTCCTCTTTCTACAGCATTGCCCAAATGGTCACTATTCCCTTTGGGTGTTGTCTCAAACTGGCATCACCAGGGTCAAGAATGTGATTCCTTTCCAACAAACATGCCTGCAAAACTATGCCAGATCCTGCTCTGTATGGTGAGGGCACAGAAACAAATTGGCCTGGGCAGAGCGTCCAGCTCCAGGCAGAAACAGGAGGAGGACGAGTCCTCTTGAACACAGGGCTTGACACTGATGACAAAAATAGACAACGTCACAACCATTGTTAATGTGCTATTCTTGTTTTGAAAATCCTACATCATACGGATTGCTGTGTGTGAACCTGTTTCTGTCTCTGTTTCTGCTATTTGTTTTTGCTTTGGTTTTTATTCTTCAAAATAAAATAAAGACATTGTTCTCAGAGAAAAATCCAAACAAGGCCACCAAGAAGAGGAAAGGGCCCTAAACAGGTGAGAAAAGCCCATATTCACTGGACTCTGCAAGCAAGTATTCCCTGTGGCCTCCTGTGCCTCCTGGGGCTGTGTTTTCTGTCGCCTGCAATCACTTGGACCTTGTAAAGTGCATCCTGTGGTCTCCTTCTTTCCACTTTGTAAGTATGTGGTGCTCAGATGTTAATGTTTACATTTCGATGTCCTCTTACCTGCATTTGAAGAATGTCCTTCAGTGCTTGGTCACACTTTTCTGGAAAACAACAATAGCAAAGCCCCCCAAAACTCTAGTGCTCCCCGTTATTCCCTCACAGTCCCTGCCCGTGGTGGCACACTGTCAGGTGTTCAGCTCCTCGAGAGGCCCCTAATTTCCCAATCTTAGGGGACACGTGTGTAGAAACCACTTTGCATAGTATGTCTTGGCAGCAAAATACTTGGTAGGCCTTGCACAGGATGGAAGCCCATACATTACAACTGACCATGTGAATGCTACTGGCCCACCTCGCCTCTCTCTGAGGTTGCGCCTCTGCTTCCATGGGGTCTGTCAATGTTGTTGTGCTGGGGTTAGCACCGCCTTTGAGACAGAAGGTCTGCCTGTATCTCTTACTTGCATGAGCAAACTATTTGACCTCTCTGAGTCTGCTTCAAGATGTATGCAATAGGGACATACCGCATCTTTCACAGTTATTATGCAGCTCAGCTAGGTCGGGAGTGAGCAGGTGCCTCACTGGGCAGGAGGCACGGCTAACGCTCAGCGCCCCGTCGCTGACCACGCTCTGCGTCCCACGCACCACCCCGCTCCGTGGGTGCTAGCGTGTGTTCCCACCTCGTAGCTGTACGGTGCGACTCTGCTGATTGTCCAGGTCAGAATCCACAGCCATAGCGCTTCTGCGGCAGGGAGCTGAGGTGTCTGCTCTGGCTCCAGGGTGCGTGCCTCTTGGCCTCTGCATGCTGTCTCCAGACACCATCTTGCATGGGTCTCCAAGGGTTTCTGCTATGGGCAGAGTAGACATTCTAGCCTGATGCCCACTTGGCTCTGGGACATTCTTTCTGCCAACCCCCGCTTGGCTCCAGAGCAGCAATGTCCAGTTTGACTAACTCATCCCTCTGGCCCTATTCAGCTTGTCATAGTTTTCCAGATTGCCAGAT
>PVJA010024524.1:0-31728 GCA_004027025.1 Myocastor coypus | reverse complement strand
TTTTTTTTTTTTTTTTTTTTTTTTTTTTTTTTTTTTTTTTTTTTTTTTTTTTTTTTTGAGACAGGGTCTTGCTGTGCAGTTCAGGCTGGCCTTGAGCTCAGTTTTGTAGCCCAGGCTGGTCTTGAACTCGCACTGATCCTCCTGACTCAGCCTCCCAAGTGCTGGGATTACAGGCGTGTGCCACCATGCCCGGCTTGGCCAATTTGCTTTCTGTGAAAGCCTGAGAAAATGTTTTTCTCTGGGTGACTCTCCTTAGACACACTATAATTTATTTATCCCTTTTCTCTGAGGTCCCATAACTTCCTTGACCAGAAAATTTGGGACACCTCTGAGTTACAGGATAATACAGCACAGGTTCTCTTATGTCCTGAGTCCTTACTAACCTTGAAGGGCTAGGGCCAAAATATTGGCTATCCTTATAGCCCTTCTTTTTCTCCAATTTTTGGTCTGTCAACTTACATTCTTAACCCTCCTGCAGAAAAGTTTTGTGATACTATTACTCTATAACATAGGTAATTGAGCTTATCATCACTGGCTTTCTGAATATCAAACATCTTTGACTTAGCTTGGAAATGATATTTTCTGACCATCATTGATATTCTAATAACTTTCTATACAATGTGATATAAGCGGTTACACAATTTTGACACAGATATTTGGAAATTCAAGGAAATACAAAATTGTAGCCTGTTAAGCCTATGGTACTTGGCCCAGTCTCTTACTTTCAACTAATACTCTTGAGAGAGAGCATAACAGTAACTGAGTTTACATTGGGAGCAGTAGGCATCAAAAAAAGGAGAGTAACATGCATTCCAAGCATAGTTTTAGTGTTACATGGTGCTATGATCAGTGTGATGAACGTTTTGAAGTGTCTTAGGACCAATATCTTATTCATCTTGTGTACATAGGTGCAGGGTTTTGCTCCTGATATGTTTCCTCTTTTATCTGCTTCCAGTCACTTTGATGTTTAATCCATAACACATTCAGCGGTGTTATGCCCTTAAGTTGTTATTTTCTTCTTTAAAGTTCTTTTATTAGGAAGACTATACGATATTTACACATGTAGGTCTGGTTTATTTCACTAATGAGTACATGTTCAATATACATCCATTTATATATGAAGTCTTCAAACTTATCATTCTTTATAGCTGAGTAATACTCCATTGTATAAAAATACCACATCTTTTTCAACCATTCTTCAAATGATGGGCATTTTGGTTGTTCTAAGATTTGGCTATTACAAATTGGGCTGCTATAAACATAGGTGCACAGATATCGCTGTGGTATGATGTTTTCAGTTCTGGGAAAATTGCCAGTAGGGGGATAGCTGGATTGAACGGGACTTCCAATTCTAGTTTTGTAAAGATTCTTCACACTGCTTTCCATAATGGTTGCACCAATCTGTATTCCTACCAGCAGTGGAGAAGGGTTGCTCTTTCCCCACAGCCTCTCCAGCATTTGTTGCTGATTGATTTCTTTATGATAGCCATTCTTTCTGGGGTGAGATGGTATCTAAGTTGTTTTGATTTGCATTTCACGAATTGCTAGCGATGTGGAGCATTTCTTCATGTATTTGTAGGCTTGTTGCATTTCTTTCTCAGAGAAGTGTGTGTTTATCTCAGATGCCCATTTCTGGATTGGGACTTTGAATTTTGGAACCCTAATGGTTTTTAGTTCTTTGTAGATTCTAGAAAGAAGACCTTTGTTTGAATACTTGTCAGTTAAAATCTTTTCGAAATTTGTGGGACGTCTTTTCACTCTGTTGGTGATTTCCTTTGACATGCAGAAACTTGTTAGCTGGAGGAGGTCCCGTTTGTTGATGCTTTCAAGTGTTAAACGTGCAATTTGATTTCTGTCCATGAACTTTTTGCCTGCTCCGATGTCTTCAAAATTTTCTTCCACTTTCTCTTCCAGGAGATTTAATGTTTCTCTTTTAATATTTAGATCTTTAATGCATTTTGACTTTAGTTTAGTGCATGGTGATAGACTACGGTCAAGTTTTAGTTTTCGGCATGTAGAGAGCCAATTTTTCCAGCACCATTTGTTAAAGAGGCTATCTTTCTTTCAGTAAACGTTGTTTGGCCCCTTTTTCAAAAATGAGGTGGCTCAGTGTGTTTGTATTTGCTTGTGCATCTTCTAATCTATTCCATTGATCCTCAGGTCTATTCTTGTGCCAATACCATGCTGATTTTATTACTGTAGCTTTGTAGTATAACTTTAGGTCAGGAATTGTAATGCGTCCTGCCCTACGTTTGTTGCCCATAATTGTCTTTGCAATTCTGGGTGCTTTTTGGTTCCAAAGAAATTTTAGGAATGATTTCTCCAGGTCTGTGAGGTAAGTTGATAATATTCGAATAGGAATTGCATTAAATCTGCATAACAATTTAGGGCATATGGCCATTTTAACAATGTTGGTTCTTCCTATCTAGGAGCAGGGAATATCTTTGCATTTTCTGAAATCTTCTAGGATCTCTTCTTTCATAGTAATGTAGTTTTCATTGAAAAGATCTTTTATTTCTTTAGTTAGGTTAATCCCCAAGTATTTCATTTTTTCGGTGCTATCATAAAAGATACTGTTTCTCCAATTTCTCTCTCAGTGTCTTTGTTATCTGTGTAGAGGAATGCCACTGACTTTTGTGTGTTGACTTTGTAACCTGCTATGCTACTGAATTTGTGTATTAATTCCCATTACTTTGTGGAGGAGTTCTTTGGGTCTTCCAAGTAGATTATCATGTCATCTGCAAATAATGACATTTTTACTTCTTCTTTACCTATTCTTATTCCTTTTATTTCTCTTTCTTCTCTAATGGTTATAGCTAGTGATTCCAGAACTGTATTGAATAGGAGTAGCGATAGAGAACATCCTTGTCTTGTGCCAGATTTGAGAGTAAAAGACTTCAGTTTTTCCCCGTTTAGAATTATGCTAGCTGTTGGATTGTTGTAGATGGGTTTTATCAGGTTGAGGTAGAGGCCGTCTATTCCAATTTTTTCTAGGGCGTTGAACATGAATGAGTGTTGGACTTTGTCAAAGGCCTTTTCTGCATCAATTGAGATGATCATGTGATTTTTGGCTTTGGCTCTATTGACATAGTGTATTGCATTCATAGATAGATTTGCGTATATTGAACCATCCTTGCATCTCTTGGATGAATCCTAGCTAGTCATGGTGTATAATCTTGATGATTAGTTGTATTCTATTGGTGAGGATTTTATTGAGGATTTTTGCATGTATGTTCATCAGAGAAATTGGCCTATAGTTTTCTTTTTTAGTTGCCTCTCTCTCTGGTTTTGGTATCAGTATAATACTTGCCTCTAGAAATGATTTTGGAAGAAATGCTTCCTTTTCTTTTCATTTTCATTAAACAGTTTGAGGAGTGTTGGGATTAAGTCTTCTATAAATGTCTTGTAGAATTCAGTAGTGAATCCATCAGGGCTTGACTTTTCTTTGTCGGAAGGCTTTCTATTACATTTTGTATTTCATTGGCTGTTATTGGGTTATTTAGAGTTATTATATCTTCTTGATTGAGTTTAGGTAGTTTGTCCTTTTCTAGGAATCTGTCCATTTCATGTGTGTCTTCAATTCTGTGAGAGTAAAGATTCTCAAAATAGTTATTTATGATCCTCTTATCTCTGCTGTGTCTGTCGTAATTTCACTCTTTTCATTCCTTATTGCTTGAATTTGAGTCTTTTCTTTCCTCTTTTTGATGAAATTAGCTAGGGGCTTATCCATTTTATTTCGTTTTTCAAGGAACGAGCTTTTTGATTCCTTAATTCTTTGTATTGTTTTCTTTGTCTCAATTGAATTAATTTGTGCTCTAATCTTTATAATTTCTTCCTGTTTTTGGGCTTTGGATTTCGTTTGCTGTTCTATTTCTAGTGGCTGAGGTGCTCCCCGAGTGTATGTATTTGTTTCTGTTCTGTTTTCTTAATGTGTGAGTTCAGAGCTATAAATTTCCCTCTAAGAACTGCTTTCATTGCATCCCATAAATTCTGGTAGGTTGAGTTTGAATTTTCATTAAATTCAAGAAATTGTTTAATTTCTTGTTTAATTTCATCAACAACCATTGGTTGTTGAGAAGAGTATTGTTTCATTTCCATGTATTTCTGGGGTTCTTATAGTTTCTGTTGTCATTTATTTGCAGTTTGGTTGCACTGTGGGCAGATAATATGCATGGGATAATTTCTGTTTTCTTGCATATACTTAAGCATGATCTATAACTAATATGTGGTCTATTTTAGAAAATGTTCCATGTGCATCTGAAAAAAATGTGTGGTCTGAAATGATTTGGTAGAACACCCTGTATATGTCCACTAATTCCAGTTGTTTCAAGTTCTTGTTTAGCTCTGCTACTTCTTTGCTGTTTTTGTCTGTTTGACCTATCTTTTTCAGATAAGGGGGTGTTGAGGTCTCCTGTTAAGATTGTGTTATTTAGGGCCTGGGAAGACAGCTCCATGGTACAAGTGCCTGCCTGGCAAGTGCAAGATTGTGAGTTCGAACCCTGGTCCCGCAAAAAAAAAAAAAAAAAAAAAAAAAAAAGATTATGGTATTGGATATTAGATTTTTCATGTTCATTAAGGTTTGCCTTATATAACTTGCTGCTCCTCTGTTTGGTGCATACATATTTATGAGTGTCACCTTTTCATAGTTTTCCCATAACTAATATGTAGTGGCTTTCTTTATTTATTTGATCAGTCTTGGTTTGAAAGTTAGACTGTCTGAAAACAGGATTCCTACCCTTCCCTTTTTTTGAGGTGCTGGAATATGTAGTATTGTTTTCCATCCTTTCACTTTTAGCCTATGAATTTCTTTATGAGTTAAGTGCGTTTCTTGTATATAGCATATTGTTAGATTTTGCTTTCCTATCCACTCTGCCAGTCTATTTCCTTTAATTGGAGAATTGAGTCCATTTACATTGATGCTTATAATTGAGATATGTTGACTTATGATTGACATGATGTTTACTTACTACTGCTTACCTCTTTTTCTCCTGTGTTTAATTGAGTAACCTATTTGGTGGGATCTTTTTTTTTTCATGATTTAATACTTTTATTATTTAAATTTAACAATAGTTATATATTTTCATCATCAGATCACTTTAGATTAATAGATATAGGTATATAAGATTGATCAAATAATTAAACATTAACATTTTCAATAAACATTACTTTTTTTTTTTCTTTTCCACTTTCTTTTTTTAAAAGTTTACACATTGTATATTGTCTTCACAATAGTTTTACAGAGCACAGTGTGTGGGCATGACTCACCTTCCTACTGATGTTGCTAAGAAGAAGAAAAAAAGAAAAGAAAAGAAAAGAAAAGAAAAGGAAAGAAAATTCTTCTCTTTGGACTAAGAAGAAGCAGATGCATACACAGTCAAATCTTCTGCAATTGCAGTGGGCCACCAGTGAAGCTTGCAATGTTGGAGACTATTGATCTAAGCCTCCTAAAGCTCATCTCACCAATCTAGCTCTGCGTTTCATGCAGTGTAATTAAGCTTTTTTTTTTTTTTTTCTGACTGATCAAGGGCAAGTCAAAGCGAGAACTGTATAACAAAACATTCATTTTTTGTGTCTTCCAAGGTTTTGTGGGATCTTTCTGTTCTCATTTCTTGAGTTTGAGTCATTTTGGTCCTTCTCTAAAATATCTTTTAGTATGCTGTGTAGAGTTGGTTTTGACGTCATGAAATTCTTTAGTTGTTTGTTGTCATGGAAGTATTTCACTTCTCCCTCATACTTGAAGGAGAGTTTTGCAGGGTATAGCAGTCTGGGCTGAAATTTGTTTTCATGGAGGACTTGAAGCACTCTGCTCCATGCTTCTTCTTAATGGTTTGTGAAGGGAAATCTGCTGTTATTCTGATGGGTTTTCCTTTAAATGTGATCTGTTTCTTTTCTCTTGCAGCTTTTAGTATACTATTGTTCTGCTGGATTTGTGGAATCTTGATTATTATATGTCTGGATGTGTTTTTAGTCGGGTGGATGTTATATGGGGTTCTGTATGCTTCAGTTACTGTATGTCCAATTGTTTGTTCATATTTGGGAAATTTTGTGTTATTCTGCCAATATTCTTTTTATATTCTTTGTATTGACTCCTTTCTCATTGATTCCTATTAATCTCACATTATTCATTTTTGCATCATCTTGCAGATGTTGAATTATTTTTTCCTGCGTCCTAATTATTTTTAAGAGATCCTTTCTTATATATTTTCACTTGCGACCGTGTCTTCAAGATCTGAGATTCTATTTTCACTTTGGTTCATACAGTTTTGCCAGCTTGTGATTGAGATTTTATTTTCTTGTATATCTCTTTGAAATTCTTTCATGCGATCTATTTCTTTCTATATTGTTCATTCAGAGAATGAGTTTTCTATTCTCTAATTTTTTATCAATGTCGCCTTTAGTAGTACTGAATTCTCTCATAGTTATCCTTTCTCTCTCTAGTTTGCACATTATTTCTGCTCTGTTCTCCTCTGTACCTTTCTGTAGTTGTTCCCTTGCTTTAGATTCTATTGATTTACTGAGGTCTTTTTTAACTTCAGAGGTTAATTCTGCTCTTGTTTCTTCTATGTTTCTGTAGTTGTTTTTCCACTTCAGTGTCTATTTTTTCATATGTTTCTTGTTTTACTTTACATGTTATCTCAGATCTGAGTTGCTCTGTACGTTTCTACTCTTGCCTTTCAACCTCGGCTGCTACTGATTCAGAGATTTCCTCTGCATATTCCCATTTTCTTCTATGGTAGTGTTTTCTGTATTTGTTTTATGTGGACTCGGGATCAGGGATTGGATCTTGCTCCTTCTCCTTGTCATTTTTTGTAGCCGTGATCTCTGCACCTTGGACAATGTGAGCCCTGGTCCTGTAGGTGGGTGGAATCTGAGCTCAGGTTGTTGATGAGGCAGCGAATGGATCAGGACCAAATCTGCTGGTTGGCCCAGTCAGGATAGTGATGGGGTCCGGGCTAGAGTTCAGGCTGGTGTTTGGGGGTGACTGGTCAGGTTCAGCCGCTGAGACTTGATCCAGGCACAGGCCACCAGTGGAAATGGCGGTTCCAGTTCAGAGAGGGAGGTGGAGTACAGGAGCCGGGTTCCGGTCTAGGTGCCCTGCGACCAGCAGGCTCTGGTCCAAGTTGGGAGGTGGAGTCCAGAAGCAAGGACCCTGTCCAGGCGCCTGGAGACCAGTGCGAATGACAGGCAGCAGTCTGGGGTGGGAGGTGGAGTTCAGAAGTGGGGACTTGGCCCGGATGGCATGTGAGCAGTGGGAATGGCGGGCACTGGTCGGGATGAGAGGTGGAGTTCAGGCTCGGGGACTTGGTCCAGGCGCAGCATGACCACAGGGAATGGCAGGCGCCGGTCGGGATGGGAGGCACAGTTCAGAGGCAGGGACTTGATCCAGGCGCCGCGGACCAGAGGGAATGGTGAGCGTAGGTCGGGATTGCTGCATGTTTCTTGCAAGCTACTGAGGAGATTATGAGTGATAGGGAAGCTTGTGAAACAGTTCAACAATTGCTCTTCAAAAGTGAATTAAATGGTGTAGAGGCTTTAAGAGACCATAAACAGAGGCCTGTACTGCTTGAAACATTCGGGTTTGTGTGGATATCCACATCTCATATGTACAGGGAGCTTTCTTGGCAGCAGCTATTATTTAGGTTATTCATCCACAGTCTAAAAAAAGAAAGGGAGGTAAGGTTATTTGTTTCCATTGTTGGGACAAGGAACATTTAACTCAAAACTGTTCTGCCGCACCAAAAACAATAGTCTTTGTTTTTTCAATAAAACCTTCCAGTCTGTGTACTAGATATAGATGAGGCTACCATTGGGCCAGTGACTATAAATCTAAAACAGAGGAAGAAGGCTGACCCATTCAGGGAAACTTCCAGTGGGGCCACCTTGGCCCCCAAAACAATGGGGGTGCTATCCCCTCCGACACCACAAACATCTTTGACTTTTGGGGAGCCACAACTGATATGGGAGGCTTGGACCTGAGTTCCTTCCCCAAGATTCCTATTGATTCCTATTGACTCCCCCCAGATTCCTATTGACTCCTATGGGGCCTCAACTATTCCTGCTGGAGCCTATGAACCTGTGCCTCAGGGTATAGTGGAAATCTTGCTAGACCACAATGGTCTCATGTTAAAAGGTCTCCAGGTTTTGCCTGGTGAAACTAATGCTCATTATAACAGAAATCACAGTTATTATTCAATTACCCAAACCATTGATAAAGTCACTCCAAGTAATCTCTTTGCTCAATTGATGATTTTTCCCTTGAAAAAAATGGAAAATTCATAAATAGGAAAAGCAATTCAGGGGTTTTGTGTCTCCTAATAGTAGATTAAACAAAATCATCCAGAGATAAAGTTTACTACTGAAGGAAAAGCATTTAAAGGGCTATTAGGGACACAGGTGTAGATATTTCAGTTATTGCTCAACATCGCTGGCCTGAGGCATGGCCTCTGGATGGGGTCACTAGGTTGCTTACCCTAGCAGGTGTCCTAAGTTGCTAATTTGAGGGATGAAGAAGGCCACTCCAGATATTGTTCTCCTTACATCCTCCATACACTGGCTAGTCTCTCAGATTGTGACATATTACAGGGTATGGGAACATTTTTAGCTAGTCCTAAGCCACTGGTGGCTCATCAGATGTTACAACAAGATTTCTGTCTCAATCAAGTGCTTGGTAAAAATAATAAAGGGGAAAAAAGTACCTCTTTGGCATAGGTCATTTTTGGGAGGGGCCTTGATCTCTTTTCTAACCCACAGATGGCATCCAGGATAACTTGGATGTCTGATGAGCTTGTTTGCATTGATCAGTGGCCTCTAACTCAGGACAAGTTTATAGCAACTCAAACACTGATTAATGAACAGCTGATGGTGGATCACCTAGAACTTTGCAATAGCCATTGAAGTTTTTATCATATATTTTTTTGCTGTAGGACTTGCAGGCCAGGCAGTAAATGGCACCATGGAACCTGTGGGAGCACTGTAACAGGGATTGTTCAGTCTTGTAGCTATTCTTTTAGATGTTTCTCTTACGGTGATTAAGACTTTCTTTTCTATCCCTCTTCATCCTGAAGATAAAAAACATTTTGCTTATAGTTTGCCCTGTACTAATAATCAGGCCCATGTGTACCATTTTCAGTGATGTTGTCTATCACAAGGTGTGGCATATAGTCCAACCTTATACTGAGAGTTGGTGGCTGCAGCCCTTCAGTCAGTGCAACTGGCCTAGCCATCAGCATACATTATCCATTATATAGATGACATTCTCTTGGCACATGAATCCTTTTTTCAATTAGATAATGCCCTTTGCAATGCAGGTTTCGTAATAGCTACTGAAAAGGTACAAACTATGGCACCCTTTTCATATTTGAGATCTCTTATTGAACTCAGGCAAATTGTGACCCAAACTGTTCAGATCCAGATTAGACATATTCCAACCCTAAACAATTTTCAGGCTGTACTTGGTAACATTAATTGGCTCCTCTCAGCTCTTAAGCTAACTACACATGAGTTGTCATCTCTTTGACATTCTCAAGGGATGAAATCCAAAATAAGGAGAATAAAATAGTTAATAACAACATACAATGAAATTCAAAACAAAAGGAACAGGAAAAAAAGAAAATAAAACAAAAATATGTGTCTCAAAAAAAAATCAACGAGTCAGACAAAGCAAAAATGTAGAAAACATAGAAAGTATAAATGTCAGATAAATAACCATGAAGAAAATTGGAGCTGTAAATACTTTTTTTTTTTCTGAGACAGTGTCTGTATAGTTCAGGCTTGCCTCAGAATCATGATGATCCCCTGGTTCTGCAAATACAAACAAAAAACCCCCACAGTGATCTTCCTGCCTCAACTAGGAATTATAGGCATGCATCACAGAGCCGGGCAATTCAATAATTTAGATGAAATAATAAAATTAGTTGAAGAATCCAAGCTCTGAAAGCTTATAATGAAAGAAATAGATAAACAGAACATTTCTAGATCGATTGAAGATCTAAATTCAAGTTTGAGCATTTTCCAACAAAGCCAACCTGGGTGGTTTTATTGGTAAATTTTATCAAATGTTTATAAAAACCATGATAATTTCTTTAATATTTTCCAGAATATAGAAGAGAAAAAAATGCTTGTTGCATTTTATGAAGTTTAATTATATTGATTCCAAAGTAAGACAAAAAATGTATAACACCTTTGCAAAAATACACAGATGTTTTGCAAATGGGAAAGGAACTAAGAGGTGAGAGACAAGAGATGCAGGGAAGGGAAGGGAGGAAAGAAAACAGGAATCAAGATGTGCTATGCGCATGTTTTCATTCCCCAGTGTGAATATGATCCATATGTCCTGTAAGCATGTGCTTTTTCTTTTTCTTTTTTTTTTTTTTTTTCTTTTTTTTCCCGGACCAGGGATTGAACTCAGGTCCTTGGTTTGCCAGGCAAGTGCTTATTTAATGAGCTATCTCCCCAGCCCCTGACGCTTTTAATTTAAAAAGAAAAGGATTAGTGGGCCTCAGCCCCTTCTTTTGACAATTTACCCAAAACATTTTATTCTTTTAAAATTTTTAACAAGTGGAAAATGAGTATACCTACATGAATTCAAAACAACTAACACATTTAATTAAAACGCAAATAAAAAGAATGATATATTTTACTGCATAGCTTCAATTCAAGAATGCAGGACTTAGCCCAAACTTGTAATCCCAGTACTTGGGAGGCTAAGGCAGGTGGATCATTTTGAATTTGAGACCAGCCTGGGCTACAAAATGAACTCGAGAGCCAGGTGTGGTGCTGCACGCCTGTAATTCCAGCACTTGGGAGGCTGAGGCAGGAGGATCAGTGCGAGTTTGAGACCAGCCTGGGCTACAAAAGTGAGCTCAAGACCAGCCTGAACTGCATAGTGAGACCCTGTCTCAAAAAGACAAAAAAAAAAAAAAAAAAAAACTCGAGACCAGCCTGAATTGCATAGTGAGACCCTGACTCCAAAAAAAAAAAAAAAGTGTGATTTTAGCAATTTATGCTAGGGTCAGAACCAATCAGAAAGGAATCAATATGAGTGATCGTGGTGATTTAGTGGAGAGGCTGCATCAATGTGAATAGCCATGGAAGAAATAGGGTTAGAACTGAAACTTAGTGAGAAGTACAGGAGCAGTAGCCTTGGCTGATTCCCAGTTCCTAGCTGTGGTGCTTGAGTGACTAGAGGGAGATACCATTTATTATTCAGAGACAGGAGCAAGTTTGATCAGAAAAATTGTAAATAAAATGAACAGCACTAGCCAGGCATGGTGGCCCATGCTTATAACTTCAGCATTGGGAAGACTGAACCAGAAGAATCAAGGCCAGCCTGGACTATGCAGTGAGACACTGTCTCAACAAAACAAACCAAACAAAAAACACTTAAAACTTGACTCGAAAGAGGTGGGTCAAGCTTAGAAGTCCTCAAAAATCTGCATTACAAAGATGGAACTCATGGCTAATTAAATATACCTAAAGCTATATAAGTGAATAAGATTTCTTAAGAATAGAAAGTGTTCTAGAGTGGCCCCTCAGAAATACCACTACTTACATGAAGATGGTCAGAGATAGTACACTTCAAAGATGCTGAAAAGCAGTAGTTACAGAAAAAGAACAGTCTTACTATAGAAAGAGGCTGAGAGCACATCAAGAGGGAGGGTGTGGTCAGCAGTTGAGGAACTCAATCACTCCTTTATTCATGGGGAATATGTTTTAGGACCTCCCAGTGAACCCTGTATGTACTATAGTTTTTCCTGTGTCCCCTGTGGCATTGTCACATAGTACGAGTGACTTAACACCTGTTTTTTCATGTTGTCTTAGTTACTTTTCTTCTTGTATTGATAAAATGCCAAACACAAAGGTAAAGGGGGAAAGGTTTGTTTAGCTCACAGTTGTTAGAGGTTTCAGCTCATTATAGGCTGGTTCCAAAGCAGGGTGGCTTAGCAGCTGGACAGCTGTTTATAGTGGCAGAAGACACCAAAAGCCATAAAAGCAAAAAGGGGGAGAAAAGCCTCTTTCTGCCCCTTTGTCTTACCCAGACTTCAGGGGACTGCTCCAGCAGTCACTCACCCACTCTAGATTTAGCCACCTCTGAAAAAGTCCTGTGGGTACATGAAGCTTTTGGATGGATATCTAGACGCAAACCATAGCTCATGCTTTTGCCCTAGTACCTCCTTTGCATCACTGCTCTTGTACATTGGGACCATTATTCAGTAAAATAATGGCAACTTGATGAACACAGGCACTATCATTGTGCGAGTCAGTAGTCTAACCAATAACTGAGCTGGCTACTAGGACTAATGCACCAGTAGGGTATGCAGAGTGAATGCAGTGAACAAAGGGATGACTCATGTCTCAGGCAAGGCAGCATAGAATGCTGTGACATTGTATCATACTGTTCTAAAGGTATGCTGTGTAAGGCTTCTAAATTGTTTTTGGAAATTTTTGGTTTGATATTTTCATACGATAGCTGACAGCAGGTAACTAAAACCTCATGAGGTGAAACCATAAGGGGTGGCTACTATAACATAAAATAAAGGTTATTAGTGTCTATTTTAATTTGGCACATGAAGAGACTTTCTTTGTGGAAAATAAGTTCAGTAGAACACAGTAGATATTGTAAATAGACTATATGAGATAAAAAATGAAGGAATTCTGAACAACATATACTCAGTAGCTATAGATGAGGGGAGAGATCCAGGTAGTAGATAGGAATCCTCTTATCTCACAGTTTTATTTTTTTATTTTTAAGTTATTTTATATTTTTTTTTCTTGTTTCAGAACTTTCGTTTGTTTGTTTATTTATTTTTATGGCTGGCTCAGCCTGCCCTGAGGGCAGGGCTGGTGCAGCATGTGGTGCCAGGGATTGAACCACGGTCCCAGCAGCCGCCTAAGCTTTCCTAAGCAGGCGCTTTAGACCACTGAGCCATCCTGCCAGTCCCTATCTCACAGTTTTAGATGGGAAAGAATTTGATGTAGCAGAAAGAGAGGGAAAGATCTGAAAGAGTGGAGAAGATCCTTGAGGAAGCTCCAGGAGAGGGATTCTGAGACCAGGATCAGGGTGCTAGGTTGTCTGGAAAAGTCCTTGCAGTAGCATAATATAGTTGTGAATTGTTCATGCTTGATCAGATTGAAGGTATGAGGAGGATGGAGGTCCAGATTGCTGACGAGAAAGCTGGCTTAGAAGACACAGGAAGGAAGGCCAGGCTATGTGTACCTGAAGTCAGGTGGAGGCACTGGAATGGTACCTTTCTTTTTTCTCCCCGCCTCCTGTGAGAGCTAGGTGGCTTAGATATACATAAGCAGAGCTGTAGATTAATCTGTTTATGATTCTGAGATACAAAAGTGAAAAATGACCAACTAGGCAAAGATATTAATAGCTGGTTGAAGTGACAGACTTTGGAATTGTAGGGAAAGATGGGAAGAAAGGACAAAACTGAGGACTTGAAGCCTCAGTGATATTCAGGGACAGATGGAAGATAAGTGACTGAAGATGGAGCTAGGAGAGAAGAGATTGTGGTTGTGGTCAGAGAGAAGTTTGCATTTGTGCTTTCAAAGGCAGGAACATTTATTTAGAAATGGGCTAGATTCAAATTACTAATCTTTATTACTTGGTAGATGAATAAGAAAGGAAAGAAAGAAAAAAAAAGGAAAGTGAGGGAAGGAGAAAGGAAGGAAGACAGGTTCTACCTCCCAGGAGCTCCCTCAGGGTGCTGCTGTAGCAGCAGGTTGCCTAGGGCACACTGGAGAAATCATCACCACACATCACCACAGAACTCTTCATCTCTGAGAGTTTCTGTGCACCTGCCGCTGTGCTTGTGGCCCCGATACAGAATGCTGGTGTTAAGCCCGTGCCTGCTGGCAGGTGGAGGGGGAAAATACCCATGTGCTGTCTGGTCTGGAAGTAATCTAAGAATAAAATGATAGGTCATGTATTTTTTTCTGGTTTTACTTTTATGTCTAGATGGGCCAGTATCTTCAGAAACAGAATCCGGTAGGAACGATACCAAAGATAATCCTGGCGTAAGTATAAAAGTTAGAATTTTATCCATGTGTGAAGGACCCTTCTAGTCATTTGTTTTAATAGAATAGCTACTAATACCTATAGCTAATAGTGTTTTAGCTAATAGAGTACTTTGTGTTATAAATTTTTCCTTTTGATCGAATTCAGTTCCAGTGTAGCATTAAAACTATTTCTTTTTCTTCCATGAATTTTAAACTATAGAGACAAAAGTACAATTTGCAGAGCAAGAGTTTCATTTACTAATAGAATAAAATGTTTAAATTTTCTTCCTTGGGTTTTTACTTGAAAAACAGAATAAATAAAAACAAAAAAAACCAAACCCAACTGTGTTCTGTTGTTTTTATAGTACTAAGTATTGAACCCAGGACCTCATGTGGGGAGGCAAGCACTCTACCGCAGAGCTGCAGCCCCAGTTGCTTTGTTTACTACACATACTTCATTTGTACTGTATTTAAAATGTGGCTTTATCACTGAAAATGTAAATCGAAGCATCTTGCCAGGTGTGCGTGATAAAAATATTTGGCTGTGGTGGCGCACACTTGTAATCCCCACACTCTAGGAGGCTCAGACAGGATTGAAAGCTTGAACATAGCCTGGATAACTTGGTGACTTAGTAAGACCCTGTCTTTAAAGTATAAAAAAAGTGGGTACTTTTGAACTTCTTCCGCTATATTTGTATCTTAGCTTTAGCCAGAACATTACTTTGTTGGCTAAACTTGTTTTTGTTGAGTCAAGAAAGCCAGTTGATAAGTTAATGTCAAAAACTGAATTTTGTTCTGTTAACTAAGACTGTTATGGGTTGCTTTCTGTCTAGTTGTGTGTGTACTTTCTTCTATGCCTAAGATATTTACAAAAATTATTGTGAGTTTTGTGATTGTTTTATTGACTGCCATGTGTGGATTTGTTACAGAATTCAAATGTGCCTGACTCTTCTCTCCGTGCTGAAAGCAAAGCAGCCGGCCCTGGCTTTGTTCCTCTGCCTCTGCCTCCTGTTGGAGGTCAGCCATTTCTGATGTATCCACGGGGCCAGGTCATGAGGAGAGGACCGCCTTTCCCTCTACCTCCTCCAGGAAGCGTGTATGGAGCGCCTCGAGATTATTTTCCTCCAAGAGATTTCTCTGGCCCACTTCCACCATTACCAAGTAGGTCTTATTTTAAAAATGTGTGTGTGTGTGTGTGTAGGTTTGTAGAATTTGGGATTGAACTCAGGACCTTGCATTTGCTAGGCAGGCACTTGTGCCCCTGAGCTATCTCGCCAGCCTCTTAATTTGTGTTTTATATAGCAAATCAAAGATACTAATTTCATGGCCTATTTATATAATACAGTGGAAGAATAATTTTTCTGACATTCTGTGAATGTGTTTTTTTATTACTTTTCCAAATTGAAGGGCAGCTAAACATTAGTAGACTATTGTGAGGCTTCAACTTCATTTATCTTAAAAATGTGGAACTTTTTTTGGAGAGAGGGTCTCACTATGCAGTGCAGGCTGGGCTTGAAGTATGAACCTTCCAGTGGCCTTTAACACATAGCAATCCTCCTGCCTCAACCTCCTGAGTGCCAGGATTATAGGTGTGCACCACAACATCCTGCAGTGCAGAGCGATTTCTCTGTTGCTGTAGTCTGGAAAATCATTGACTTTTTGCAGTAGTCTTATGTTAAGACTAAAATTATTTTTATCTCTTTCTTTTTATTTTCCACAAACCTAGGAACTGAACTCAGGGCCTTGTACTGGCTCTCTACCACTGAGCTGCATTTTTATTTTGAGTCAGTGTCTCATTAAGTTTGTCCAAGCTGGCATCAAACTTATGATCCTTCTGCTTTAGCCTCCAGAGTAGCTGAGATTACAGGCATATGCCACTATGGTCTGGCTCATTAAATAGAAACTTGTTATTTGTTGGCAGTTAGCCAATTGTACTTTATATTTTGGGATTAAAATTCTTTGCAACCTATGTGTAGTGGTGCACACTTGTAATTCCAGTACTTGGGAGGCTGAGGCAGAAGGATTGCCATGAGGTTAGGCTATGTTGTGAGTTCAACAACAGCTTAAATTACATAGCATGACTCTGTCTCAAAAAAAAAAAAAAAAAGATGTTATTGGCTAATTTGTTTTTAAGTCTTTTTCAGAAGTATTATCCATGCAGTCTTACATATTTAAAACCAAGATATATTTATCATGTTGAATTTACTTAAAATCATTTATAGTCTCACATAAGAAAACAGGCATGACATTGTTTGTATAGCCATACTCTGTCATTTAGAACTGTGTGTTTTTGTAGAGGAAATACATGGTTACCAAATATTAGACACAAGTCCATATTGTTGTCATTCTCTCAGTTGTCCTGTATTTTTAAAATTTTGGGGGGAGATTTTAAGATGATGTTGGTATCATTGGAAATGTTACACTATAATATGAGTTCAGAATCACTGATCTGATTGTTAAGTGGTGGAAATGTTATTACATGAAAATGTTGTTAAAAGTGAGGTTTGTGTATTATGAAATTAATTCTAGTGTCTTTTAAAGTGCTGCGACAAAAATTGTTTAAAATTATATTCACGTCAATCATATATAGGTGATGGGACCAGTGGGATGGCCCAGTGGTCTAAAGCGCCTGCTTGGGGAAGCTTGGGTGGCTTCAGGGACCTCAGTTTGATCCCCAGCACCACATGCTGCGCCAGTCCTGCCCTCGGGGTGGGCTGAGCCTGCCATAAAAATGAATAAATAAACAAAGGTTCTGAAACAAGAATAAAAATAATAAATAAAATTAAAAGAAATCATATATAGGTGAAGAAAGAACATTTCTTCATGTAAAAACTCAACATTTAGATTAAGTAATTATTCTTACGTCAGATTTTTTAATATTAGAAAATAGGCATTGGCATTTATAAGCTGGTGATTGTAATAGGGTTGCAATTTAGGTTCTTAAAGTTAAAAAATGTCTTCTCCAATCTCTCTGAACAGTGCGAAGTGTCTATCCACCACGGGGTTTTCCTCAATATCTTCCCCCAAGAGCTGGATTTTTTGCCCCACCCCCACCTGCTGAGAGCAGAAGTGAGTTCCCTTCAGGGTTGAGGCCACCTGCAAGCGAGCCTGCAAGCGAGCCTGCTAGCGAGCCTGCTACTGAGCATCCCAAGCCACAGCAAGAAACCTGACTGATGGTGTTTTTGGTCTCTTCAGAAGTAATTTTATCTCTTTTTCAGTTTAAGTAACTGCTGTTACTTAAGTGATTATACTTTTGCTCAAATTGAAGCTTAATGGAATTATAATTCTCAGGATAGTATTTTATAAATAAAGATGATTTACATGTGAATCTTGAGTAAATTATTTCCTTTTTATTTTGTTCTAAGCCATGTAACTTTTAGTTTGATTAGTCCACTATTACATAGACAATGACAAGTTTTATATATGCAGTCTTTCAGTTGGGAGTATTTTAAACTGGAAACAAAGGCAACTTTTATGCCAAGAAATGTATTTATAATGATTGTAGACAAATGTGTAAGTAACTTTATTTATGCCTAAATAAAGTTTAATTTATTTAAAGTCTTGTTTGGCATTGACAATAAAATCAGCTAGCTTTTTCATAAAAATGGCTTCATAAATTAGTTTTTTTGCCTTGTACCAGTAACTTTGAAGTTTCAAACTAAATCTTTTTGTGAGGCTGATTTAATTATCTTATGAAAAATGGGCTTTCTTTCTTATAGACATGGGTGACTCAAAGCAACAAATTAATATACTTCAGGGGCTGGGGAGATAGCTCAGTAGAATAAGTGCTTGCCTGGCAAGTGCAAGGACCTGAGTTCAATCCCCGGTTCTACAAAAAAAAAAAAAAAAAAAAAAAAAAAAAAAAAAAAAAAAATATATATATATATATATATATATATATATATATATATATACTTCAGAAGTAATTTTATCTCTCATTTTCAGTTCGTGACTGCTTTTATTTATGTAATTATACTTTTGCTCAAATTGAAGCAAAATTAATTATATTGATTATATTTTAAAGAAAATGGTTATATTTGAAAACTAGGGTAGTGTCTACAGTGATTTTCAGAATCTTGGTCTTTGTTCATTCACTAGTTTTCTTGTACAGTTTTATTTCACCTTTTCTCTTAATTTATGAGATATTTATATTTTCTGTGGGAAATGTTGACATTTGCTCTTGGATAAGCTGCTGGGTTCAGGCCAGCAAATCTTGTTGAGATGAACTAGGACTGGAGGGACAGGGAGTATGGGTGTGGGGAGGAGAGGAGCGGCTTGTTACCAGGATGGAGTAAAGCCCACACAGGCTCAAACCCCTAGGTAAGCTGAGGAATAACAAAGGCATAGAGTCCTGCTGACCACTTATGAAGGCAGGCAAGCAAGGCATGATGACAGTTTGGCTGAATAATTAATTTTTATCTGATTGTCCTTCAGGAGCTTCCTTGTTTTCCCCATAAGGGCATCTCTGTGTGAATTGGCACAACATCCTGTCCTCAAGACTTTTTGCTTCTTGGGATTAGGAGGCTCCACCCCGACCCCCAGGCAACCTGAGCAGGCAGTGATTGACCTGTTGTGAATCTCAAGGTACTCTGCTGATAGCTGTACCAAGACAAGTATGCCTTCATTTTGAGCTTCCAATTCAGGATCTTTAGAATGTTTCTGTTTGATACTCTGTTACTAATCTTGCACATTACTCTGATTATAAAGGAAGACAATGAAACATAACTAAAACATACTGCAGTACTTATGTTTACCAGTTGGTTTAGTTATTTCTTGGATGCTTTCTTCAGTGCCAAAAGGCAGATAGATGTTCTTGAACAAAGCATTGACTTTTTATGTTTGGAGTGCTTCCTGCCAGCATTTCTTAAATGTTATTTGGTATATATGCAGAATAGTTTGGATAATTACATTGTCAATTTCTGCTGGTCTTTTTTTTCTTTTTCCCCTTGTAGTACTGGGGATTGAACTCGGGACCCTGCACTTGCCAGACAGGAGCTTACTTTACTGAGCTATCTCCCCAGCCCCTAAATGTTATGTGGAACACTGGTCCTGTAAAGCATTTCCACTGTCTTGCTACCATGCTGACTTTTAAAAGAAAGGCTGCATGTGAAATGCTTGGATAAAATGCTAATGACATGAGGTTACAAAAAATTAAAAAAAATCATGGGCTAGTGAGATAGCTCAGTGGTCTAAAGTGCCTGCTTAAGCAAGCTTAGGCAAGCATGGGGACCACATGCTGCCCTATCCCCATCTCCAGGGCAGGCTGAGCCAGCCATAACAAAGAAAGAAAAGAAAAGGAAGAAAGAAAGAAAGAAAGAAAGAAAGAGGAAGAAAGAAAAGAAAGGAAGAAAGGAAAGAAAGAAAAGAGAGGAGAAAGTTTAAAAAAAATCATTACATTGATATTTTCTATGATTTGAATGTTTGTGTCTCCCTAAATCCATATATTGGAATCCTGACTCCCAAGGTGGTAATATTAAGAGACAGGCCCTTTTGAGAGGGAGCTCCTTTAGGTCTTGAGGCTGGTGCCCTTGTGAATGGGATTTTTCACTTTATAAAAGAGGCCCAAGGGAACTTGTTGACTTCTTCTGGTTAGAGAACTTGCCTTCTCTAATAAAAACAACCTATCAGAGCTTTTATCTTGGACCTTCCAGCCTCCAGAACCTTGGGAAATAGATTTCTGTGGTTTATAAGCTATCTCGTTTGTAACATTTTGATGTAGCAGCCTAAATTACTATGTTTTAAAGCCAGATTGGGAGTTTTCTTTGCTGGAAGAGAGGGGAAAGTTGTCATAGCTTACTTATCATAGAAGGGAAGGACCGAAAATCACCAAATTTTAAAGATAGGGAACAAACTAAGAAAGCAGGAGTAGGACTGGGGAGATGACTCAGTGATCTAAACACCTGCGTGGCAAATGCAAGGACCTGGGTACAGTATGCTGTGCCCACCTTGGATCCCCCAGCACACTGGACTGACCACCAAAACCAGGTGTGGTGGCACACACCTGTAACCCCAGTGCTGGGGAGGCTGAGACAGGAGGATCACTACGAGTCCAAGCTGCGTAGTGAGACCCTGTACCAAACATATTTAAATAAATGATTTACAATTAAAAAAATAGGATTGTAGAGAAGATAAGGAGAACATGGGATAGTGGAAGGCAGAAAGGCTTAATGTAGACTGATTAGCTTAAAATACTTTGGGTTTAGAGAATAAATGAACAATATATTTAGCTTCCAAATATATTTTGTGTTTATTTCAAGGAAAGTGACCAGAAGGTAGTGCAGAGATGAAGAGTGGAAATTATGAAAGAGGTTTAGGAATGGGGAAGGGAATGTGGAAGACAGAAGCCAATGGGAACCTTTTAAGAGTTCCAGAGGAAGACTAGAAAGGAGAAGTGTTCAGAGAAGCAGCAGTTAGGCAGGTGTGGTGGTTGGTGCTTGCTTGTAATCCCAGCATTTGGGAGGCTTAGACAGGAGCATCACTGTGAATTTCAGGCCAACCTAGGCTACAAAGTGAATTCCAGGCCAGCCTAACCCGCAAAGTGAAACCTTGTCTCAAAAAGACAAAAAAAAGTCAGTAGTTAAGAATTTTCCAGAAGTGATAAAAGACATAATTCCTTGGATTACAGAAGCACTGTTGAGTCAAAAGCATATTAAAAATGCATCTGCATTAATACACTTAAAATGGAGCCATCATTAGTATACTTCATTTATTGCCTTAACGTGCTCTGTGCCATGTAAAGTTCAGCCTGAAATTAGAAGTCTTCAGAAACTGTAATAGAAAAGCATCATTAGCATCACCATCATCATTAGCTTTTAGTTAGTACAGGCCTGCAGAACATAATGGTTGCATTCCTTGTGGCGGGTTGGTGCACATGCAAAAGCTTCCCTTTCCCTTCTTGATCTCTTAGTCCCCTTCCCTTTTGTAAAAGACCTCCCTGTTTCCAATTAAGTATTTTATTTTGCTCAAGGTATTTATTTAAAAGGAAGACAGAGGGGCTGGGGAGATAGCTCCGAGGCACAAGTGCCTGCTGGGCAAGTGCAAGGTCGTGAGTTCGAACCCTGGTCCCACAAAAATAAATAAATAAATAAATAAATAATAATAAAAGGAAGACATGAGTAAGCTTGTGGATCTAGTTAAGAGTTAAGGAGTTGGACTGTTAACAACCTGAACAGTTAATATTTTGTGACTGCCTTTATTGAACAAAATTATGTGACTAAGGTCATATTCTTTCATAAGCTCCTGAAATTATCAATCCTGCTTAAAGAAAAAAGTGAATAATCAGTGGTAGACTTTTTCAAGTGAACACTGCTAATGACATGACTTTTTGGTTATAACTTAAAGGAAAAAGATAAATGGTAAAAATTAAATGGATTTAAATTTCTCTATATAGAAGATGTGAATTAGAGTTGACTTAACAATTTTTTAATACTGATATTAGATTTTAGTAATATTTTATGCTATGAATTTAGTATTTTAAACAGTAAAATATTTCTAAAAAATAAAATAAAAAAATTAAATATTTCTGATACAAAGAAGATTTGAGGGCAGGGGGCAGGGTATAGCTCAGTGCGAGTTTCTTGCCTGGTATATTAATGAAGTCCTATAGTACCACCTCCACCCAAAACAAACAAAATACAAACAGAAGCCAAAAAGGAAAGGAAGGGCCCGGCAGGATGGCTCAGTGGTCTAAAGCGCCTGCTTAGGAAAGCTTGGGCGGCTGCAGGGACCGTGGTTCAATCCCCGGTACCACATGCTGTGCCAGCCCTGCCCTCAGTGCAGGCTGAGCTGGCCATAAAAATAAATAAACAAAAGTTCTGAAACAAGAAAAATAAATAAATAAGCCGGGCGTGGTGGCACACGCCTGTAATCCCAGCACTCAGGAGTCTGAGACAGGAGGATCGGTGTGAGTTCGAGACCAGCCTGGGCTACAAAAGTGAGCTCAAGGCCAGCCTGAACTGCACAGCGAGACCCTGTCTCAAAGAATAAATAAATAAATAAATAAATAAATAAATAAATAATTTTTAAAAAAGGAAAGAAAATTAGAAAGTTCTAACATTAAGTTTAATAAGTTTTATGAAAACATGATTGGCTAGTTCTAGATTTTTAATTCACTGTAATGAGAAAAAATAGCAGTGAAAAGGTTTCAAAACAAGTTATTAGGATGGTTATAATAATTAACACCATGCATATTGTTGTCTCCATAGTATCATTCAGAGGACAAGATGCAGACCTGTTATCCTGTCTAAACGACAGTAGCACAAACTTTTAACCCAATGAAGACAGAGTAGCTGTATATCTATCCTAACTCTCTCTTGTGTGTGTGTGTGTGTGTGTGTGTGTGTGTGTGTGTGTGTGTGTGTATGTATTTCTTTTTAAAGTTTGTAACACTAGGAGAAAATATACTGTGTCTTATAAGTAGAGTGTAAGTCAAAGATATAGTATGAATCATAAAACAAATTATAATTAAACAATATTAAGAAATTTAAATATTAAATAATTAAAAATTAAATATTTCAAAACAAAATTCCAAAATTCAGATCAAATCATCATTCCAACTTAGAGGCCAGAATGTTGTGTATCATATGTATGAATCTGTACTCGCATATTTGAAAAAAATATCAACTAAGAAAAAGTATCCATGGTAGTGTAGAATTACTAAGAATAAAACATAACAAATACTGGAATGGCAAATATATGATCAGCACTTCTAACAATCTGGGGGTAGGATATTGCACAAAGTTCTAGTATTTTGTGGACATGGACATGGACATATGGGTAGCCGGGTGTCACTTGTGGAACTGTGCTACAGCTATTTCCTTGGTATCTACCCTGTGGACCCAGACAGAATCATGACCCATAGGCTGCAGGAGAAGTTCATTTGTACAATATGCTGATGGAAATATTTTGCTGCTGTATTCAAAAGAATAGTTGAAAGACTCCTTTTGTATACCTTTTTCTCCTATGTCTAATTGTTTACTCTATTTGGTGGGTTCTTCCCATTCTCCTTCATGAAGTTGTGTTCATCTTGATCCCTCTCTAGAATATCTTTTAGTAAACTGTGTAGGTTTGGCTTTGTCATCATGAAATTCTTTGGTTGTTCTTTGTCCTGGAAATAGTTTACTTTTCCATTATACTTGAGAGAGTTTTGCAGGGTTTATCAGTCTAGGCTGGAATTTGTTTTCTTGCAAGACTTGTAGTACTTTGCTCTATGCTCTTCTTGACTTTATGGTTTGTAAAGAAAAATCTGCTGTTATTCTCATGTGTTTTCCTTGAAATGTGATGTTTCTTTTCTCTAGTGGCTTTTAGTATACTGTTCCTGTGCTGCATTTCTGGGATTTTGATTATATGTGTTGGTGTGGCTTTAATTGGGTTGATGTTATTTTAGAGTTCTCTATGCTTTATTTACCTGAATGTCATTTTTCCCCCCATATTTGGGAAGTTTTCTATTATTTCTGCCCATATTCTTTTTACATCATTTGTATTTACTCCTTTCTTACTGATTGATATTTATTAGTCTTGTTTGTTTATTTATTTTTATGGCCGGCTCAGCCTGCGCTGAGGGCAGGGCTGGCACAGCATGTAGTGCGGGGGATCGAACCACAGTCCCTGCAGCCGCATGCAGGCGCTTTAGACCACTGAGCCATCCTGCCCGGCCCCAATGCTTATTAGTCTTATGCTGTTCGTCTTTGTATTGTCTTGCAGATGTTGAATTATTTTTTCCTGCACCCTAGTTGTTTTTAAGAGATCTTTTTTTACCTTTTCACTAGCTGCAATGGTGTGTTTAAGGTCTCAAAGTCTATTTTCACTTTCTTTGAAACAGTTTTGACAGCTTGTGATTGAGGTATTAATTTGCTTCCTCCATTCTGTTACTTTCCTATATTGCTCATTTCCTATATTGCTCTTCCTCCATTCTGTTACTTTCCTATATTGCTCATTCAAGGATTCCATCATTTTTCTATTCTCTATTTTTTTTTTTTTATCACCGTCTTTTTTTTTTGGTGGTCCTGGGGATTGAACTCAGGACCTTGTGCTTGCCAGCCAAGCACGTACCCTACTGAGCCATCTCCCCATATCAGTGTCTTCTTTAGAAGCACTTAGTACTTCTTTCATTATTGTTATCATTTGTTTTTTTACTTCAGAAATTGTGATCTGATTTCCTCTGTACCTTTCTGCAGTTGTTTCTTTACTTCAGACACTATTATTACAGAGATTTCAGGTGTATGATTTCCAATTTCTTCCATGCTATTATATCCTGCATTTGTTCTGGGTGTGCTCAGGCCTGAGAGCCATTTTTTTCCTTCTCTTTGTCATTTTGTATAGTCCTGCCTTCTGACTTTTGGTGTAGAGCTTTGGTAGTTCTTACCTTAGCACCAGATCTGGATGTATCAAGTTCAAACTCATCTAGCTGGGCATGGGTTGGGTCTGGCTGCTGAGCTCCACTTTTCCTGCTGCAGCCTTTGGCAGTGAACTTGCTGTGTCAGACTGGCAAGATGTTCTATTCCTGAATCAGCTGGGTCTTGTCTCTAGCATATCTGCAAGGAGTTCTGTGGCAGTTTTTCATGCTGGGCCTGTCAGATGGATGACGTTCTACTCACACACTGGGCCTGGTTCCTGGGTCGGATGAGTTTTCCAGTGGGCCTAGGGTGGTGTCATTCACACGCCGGGTGGTGTTGCTGGGTCTAATCTAATTTTAGGTTTTAATTATTCCTTGAAACAGAAGATAAAGTACTGTTTCAGTCTAGAGGTGAAAACCAAGTACTTAGGGAGAGAATGTTCTATTGTTTTGGTATCGGAAATCAAACTCAGGACTTCATACTTGCCAGGCAGCACCATGCCACTGAGTTATGTTCCCAACACTCTAATTTATTATTTTAAATTTGATTTATTATATATAATTAAGTAATAACAAGAATTGGACTATATAACAATGGGGTATCACTATGGACATAGAAGAGAGAACTTGTGTTTCATATAATATTTCTCTTGTGGCAGAATTCCCAAAGAAAAATGAATAAAAGGGTTAGTGTTACCATTATCTGTAACTCCTACCACCAGAAACAGTATTGTGATGCCTTGCCTACCTGCTAATAATTTAGGATCTTACCAAGAAACTGTTTTTTTTTTTTTCTTAAGGAATTGTTTCCATGTCTTAAAGGGTGGACTTTAACTTGGGTCAGTATTCAAAACTCCTGATAGCAAGATATACTCACCTATAAATGTCCATAGACATATATTCAAATAATGGATTTTTTTCTTTACATGGTGTTTCTTTAAAGAGACAGCAGCTCTTATTTTTTCTGCTGTATTGCTGTTATTTCAAACCTTTCATCCTATTTTCTCATCTTTTTCTGTTGTCCTTACCTGATGTACCCCATAAGTATATTTTCCAGATATAGTGATACTTATGCAAAACAAATATTAGTATGGCACGTATTTGATAAATGGGTATGGAGACTCCTGTGTGCTAGGCATTGTCTTAGGCCTAGGAAAGTCTGCTCCCATAAAATTCTGCTCTGAGTTGATATGGGGCAGATGGAGCGTAACCAAGACAATGCTAACAAGGCAGATGCATACTTGTCCACTGACGAAAATTTGAGCAGGTAATGGTGGCCAAGGAAGGCTTTGAGATCAGTTGTGAATTGCACTGTGAGTAACAAAATAAGAATCTGGAATTCACAAAGAGGAAAGAAGTACGAATACAACTCTGGACAAAAACAAACGAGCAGGTAGTGCACGCCCATAACTTCAGCGCTGGGAAGCTCTGGCACCAAATGTCGCTGCTAGTTTGAGGTCAGCCTGAACTACATGGTAAACTCAACTACATGCTACATGGGGACACCTGGCCTCAAAAAACTAAAAAACAAGAACTTATTTTTGAGGAAAAGAATGGCACGGTGACGTGTAGTGAGCACAAGAGAGGGTGAGAGCTGGTGCCCTGGCCCAGCCTTGAAGGGTTTGCTTTAGGCATAATGTGAAGCCAGTGGAAAACTTTTTTATGATCTCGCAGTATGTAAAACGAAGACCACCTATTCTTATGTGGAGAATGAATTGAAGGGAAGAATGGAAGCAAAGGAATAAGACACTAAGGAAACAACTGAAATCCTGGTGGCAAGAAGCGATGGAACAGGGAGAATTGGATGGCTTGGGGATGGATTTTGAAGTGACAGCTCAGGACTTGCTAATAGGCTATGCGTAGGGAGTGAAAGTGGTCAAGTGCAACTGGGGTTTCAGGAAACAGTTGGATGAATTATGATGCTGTTTATGGAGATACGAGAAATGAGAAAGATATTTCCAAGAGGATGAGGTTGAGAATTCTGTGCTGCAGTGTTGAGTTGGAGAGGCCTATTTGGACACTAAGTGGAGATAGCAAGACAGGGGGTCTGGGTGTGGAGCTGGTGACGGGGATTTTGGCTTTGGAAACACCTGGCTCATTGGAAAATGAGAACAGTGGGGGTAGCTGGAATTATCTCAGGAATGAACAGAGAGAAGCTGTGAAAACTTACTTGGAGCTTACATCAAGTATATAGAGGTCATTAAAAAATTTACCTTAGAGACTTTTGTATTACATCTCAGAGGGTAAAAAGAGTGTCCATGAAATGACTGAAAATGGCCAGGCCCTTTGTTAATTCTCTTAATGAGCTGAACCTACCTTGGCATGGTTTTTGCCTCTTGTGGGTCAAATAACTTACTATTTTCCTTTAACAAAGGGGGTTCAACTTGCAGTAAAATTTTTTTGTTTATACTAATCTTAAAAATAATTTTTGGAGGGGTCATTCCATGTAGTTCATACTGCTCTTCTTAAACTCACTCCGTAGCCCAGGCTACCCTCGAACATGAATCAATCCTCCTGCCTCAGCCTCCCAGAGTGCTGTGATTACAAGTGTGTACCACCACACCTACCTAGTATTTTAATAAAATTATAGAACACTTACCAGTATTTATATTTTCAAAAGAGAACTTAATTTTATTATTTTGGAGAAGACATTTGTCTTGATCTGGTAAAATGCCAGGGTAGTCTGTTGATTTTATTGATTTAGAAGTGACCAGCTAATGTATTCACAAACCTCTGAGTTGATCAGCATGCCCTTGAAAAATCTCCCTTTTTCAGTTATGAATATAACTAAAGTAATATTTATAAAGGACAAAAATTACATACATCCTAAGCCTTTGAACATTTCCAACAATATATCACTTATGTGAGTATAGTTCTTTCTTAGCTTCCAGAAATAATACAAGCACAAGGTAGTACCTATTGTAACCATATAGTTTGCTTGTCTGGGAGTAGATAAGATTATGTGTAACTACTGCATACGTTTTCTTATAAAAAATTATGATAAAAATACACATTATTTATTACACTCATATTCCCACCATGTTTTTACATGCATACATACTTTGAATGTTAGATATATTCACACACCTACATGATCTCAATTCAGTTTTTGTTTTGATTTTTGTCTTTTTGAGACAGTGTCTCACTGTGCAGTTCAGGCTGGCCTTGAGCTCACTTTTGTAGTTCAGGCTGGTCTGGAGCTCACACTGCCTCAGCCTCCCAAGTGCTGGGATTACAGACGTGTGCCACCATGCCCAGCAACCTCTTAATAACCTGTTGTGATACAAGAGTTAGTGATACATATGAATATGCTATGAGCAGTTGTAGTTCAAGAAATACACCAAGAATGCTGGCATATGAGTGTGGATGGCACTTTCACATCTATACTTTCTATTTTATTTTATTTATTTATTGTATTATGGCTGCAGCCCTGGAGGTGGGGCTGGCACAGCATGTGGTGCTGGGGATTGAACCGTGGTCCTTGTGGTTGCCTAAGCAAGCGCTTTAGACCACTGAGCCATCTTGTCAGCCCCATATCTATACTTTCTAAAACTTAACTAGAAAGTTCTCGCTCCCACAAGGCTGTGGGTATGTTTAACAGTGTCAGCATAGAGGTGGTGTAGGAGTCCTATCACCAATATTTACATTCTATACAAACATTTGCTAGTTTTTTTATGACTTGGGAAAGTTCTTTAACCTTCTTGGGGTCAGCTTATATATGAAATGAGGACATTTATACCAGGAAACTAATAAATGAGAATATATTTGCTTATGAAGTGCATGAAACAGTGCTGAACACACTATGTATTTAATACAGGTTATATTTTGGACTAATTCAGAAAACTCCCAATGTAACTAAATATTTCTTGATTAACTAAAAGCCATTCTTTCAACCACAAACTTTTAATCATCTGTGGAAATGTTTCTCAAACATATTAATTCCTCTGTCAACTTAGTACACTTGTTCTGAACACAATACATTTTCATACTGGCCATCACACATACATACATTACACATATTTGCACTGTGTTGTATTTCAGGCCAACAGTATGGGTGATGAAGTCCCTCCACAGCTCTCCAGGCCTCAGGCTTGGAGGCCCTATCTTCTGATCTTTCCCAATGGCCTGTTGCCTGGCCCTCCTGATCTGCTGTTAACTGAGAAACCAAAGAAGGTCATAACACTAGCTGCAAAGGCAGTGAGCTGAAACAATGAGACGGCTCTTGCGATTGTTGATATCTTTAAGTAGAAGTGAGGGGATGTATCTGACTCCAGCAGCTTTTCATATTGAAGTTCAGATAGCTAAGGTTGACAATAAGCTAATTAAGATGTCACTACACATCACTGTATTGTGCATTAGATCTCTAAAACTTAACTCGTTTTAAGGTTTATACCCTTTAACAAATCTCTCCTTAACCTCCACAATGACATGTTTTTAAGTCAATTCAGAATTTCCTACAAACTAGTCTTAGCACTGTTGAATCTCTTTCAGGCTTCTGTGATGTGCTCACCCATGAACGAATGGAAAGCTATTATCTTCTTGCCTTGGTTACATTTTAGATTTATTTTAGATTCAGCCAGCATTCAACACTCTCCCCTTCTCTGGTTCTATTATTGGTGTCCCCTCCAAAATTCATAGGTAAAAAGCTTACACCCCAATATAGGTGTTGGGGGTGGGGCTTAACAGAGGTGTTCAGGTGCTTTGGACTCAGTTCTCATGACTAGATGAAGAGCAATACGTAAAAGCCCTGTGGGAATGTTTACTTCTGCTGCTGCCCTTGTTCCTTTGAGGGCACGCAGCACTTAAGGCGCCCTCCTAGAACGGAGGCTGGGCTCTTGCTGGCCGCTAGACTGGCTGGCACCTGGCTCTGGGCTTTGTCAGCCCAGGTTGTAACAACATGTCCCAATAGTCTTTTTATTGCCAGGACATAGTACAGCTTGCCCTAATTTTGTTGTAATCTTTGAGAAATGATGATCTGTCCTGAAAACTTATTCACCATTCATCTTTTCACAACCAGCAGTCTAGATTAGTAGCCTGCACCAAAGCCATGACCCTCAAAGGATTAAAAGATGAAAAATTAAAAATCACACAGAATTTCAAAAGCAATGTTGGGAGATCCCATGCCAATCAATTTTTGTTTTTAATTTCACCTTTCTTTCTTTGATGGTCTCAGGTAGTGTCCATCAAGCAATTTAGGCTGGCCTCATAGTCATGGTAATCCTCGTGCTTCAGCCTGTCTGAGTGCTGGGAATAAATGTGTGTGTTGCCATGTCTGGCACTATTAAGTATTTTGAGTATACTTATTATCTATTTGTTGTGTATTTCTCCTGAGGCAGTATAAAAATTTAGAGTGGCTGTCAAAACATTTGACAAAATTTTGTTTGAAAGTTCTGTACAGATTCAACTTTCTGCTTCAAATCCTCTGCACTTTTTTATCGCTTGTATGACATTTTTGGTTCCAACTTCTTGTAGTTTATGTATCGTGTACAGTATTTTCTCTGTGTCAGGACATGAGGTTTGGAAGCCCTGCTTTAGACATTGTAAAACATCCTTGGAAATTATTAACACCTGCTTCTATGTCACTTAGCACTGTTTCATGTAACCGGCTTCATAGACCCACTCTGATTCATGTCACAAGGCACAAGCAAGCTAGCTGTGGTTAAGTATGTTCAACTACAAGCACAGTATTCTTCTGCAGCCTTGCCCAACCAGCTCCCCACAGTCTTTATTCTGGGGTGATGGGGGAAACTGGAAGATGTTTAATCAGCTGTGTTCAAACTTTTTAATATTTTTTGTTCAAAGATGATCTTTTGTCTGTGTGGTTGGGCTAGGAACAGTTGAGAATTACCAGTGAAGATTCCGTCAGATCGCCAAGTGCAGTTTTAGAGATGAAGAAACAAGCAGAAAGGAGGGCTTGTGCTCCAAACCTCCAGAGACAGGACCAGAGACGGCGAACCTCTTAGTGCTTTACCACAGCAGCATCAACGTGTGTGCTGCACACACAGCAGACCTCTCTTCACACCTTTGAGGTGCATTTTAGATGCATAAACATGTGGATTCATGCAAAGGTGTTGGATACGTCTGAGAAATATGGAATTGGTAGTGTGCTAAAGACAATTCTTTTTGAACACCAGACTATCCCAAAATGAGGTGGTGCCTGAGAAGTCTGAATGATTAAAAAGGGAAGACATAAGACAGAAACTAAGCATTTTCTTTCCCATGAGAGCTGTCTGTTTTAACAACCAAGAATAGAAATCACAGTATCAAACCAAATAAAAGGATTTATGAAGTATTTAATATGAGCAAATGTAAGCATTTCTGCATATAGTATAGGAAGTTAAAAAAATCTATAGTCTATAAGTGTTTACCATATCACTAATGTATTCCAAATGCATAATACTCGATTTTGTGCCAACTGGTCAGGTCTGCTTTTTTAGCTTGTTTCATCAAAGTACATTAAAAAATTTAAAACCCTTGAAATTTCAACCTAACTTTTGATATATTCCCAAGTTTCAGCTTTGCTGCACTAAGAATACAATAGCAGCTAAGATATTATTATACACAATATAAAGGTTACTGAAGTTTATTTAACTCTAAAACTTTTCATGCTTCATATACAATAAAATATATTACAATGATCACTTTTTAATGCTTTATTCATTGATTAAAAGAATATACATTTAACATAAACCATACAACATCAGTCATCAGGTCAAACATTCCGCTGGTTTCCTTAAGGTTTCTGTCAGGAGTTATTTTATCTGATTACATATACAAGATAAAATCTCACCACATCTGGCATTTACACACACTGTGCCAGTGGATTCACACTACTGATGTACGTATAAAATCCGCATGGTATGTGCTCACTGGAGACAAAACAGTGCACACCTGTCAGAAGATCATTTAATATAAGATGGTAAAACCATTTGTAAAACATATAAACTTTTTCCATAAATAGAATCATATCTGGACATCTGTTGCATAAATTGTGTTTCCAAAGCTTACAATAGAGCAGCCAGGTCTCAGCACTGCTGGGCACCCACGTTGGCTACTTACTTTATTATTGCAGACTGTCCTTTAACGTTAAATGCACAACATTCGTACCACTTAAAACTGGGTCAGGTGGAAGTCTCACAGAGACCACGTCTGTACCGCGGTTGCCCTGAAACAGTTAAATTGGCTTTTAAAGCCTCTCAGATATAACAAGGTTTTAAAACATACTTCATGGAATGTTCTTCATGTATAATAGCAGCTCATACCTATGATAGAACAAGCTTTCAGGTTTTCCTTTCTTTCCTTTACATTCACTATTCACAGTGAAACAGGTGCATGTTTTTTTTTTTTTTTTTTTTTTTTTTTTTTTTTTTTTTTTTTTTTTTTTTTTTTTT